>JAZHYW010007805.1:0-66138 GCA_037355805.1 Ixodes ricinus | reverse complement strand
CGCAGTGAAATGTCCGCGCAGAGCTTGATTACTAAGTCAAAAACAAACTTCTTCAGCTCGTCTCCGTTGATATATGTGCCCGTGTAGTGATACACTACGACTTGCTTTCTGCGTGAGTTGATCCCTCCCATCATAAAAATGAGAGCATGGTTTGCACGATGGTCACTCTTGGGCAGCGTCGTATTGCCAAGCAAAGTGTCATTGCCACGGTCCAACACAACGCCTTTTCGAATTTCCATTTCATCAAGAAAAGGACGCAATCCTTTTCAATGTCTGGCATCGAAGACTACTTTCGTTTCCGTCACACGCAATATTTCAGTTAGCACGCCGGGCTGAAATGACAGGTGTTGCAGTCTCCTGCACAGCGTCCTTCTCGTCAGATAGTGGTTGCCCTGCTAAAATAGAAGGTCATACCCTGCAGAGCCACAGGCGAACTTGAGTCCCTTCCGTACGGTGTCAGCACTCCAAGCACAGCCTCTTCTGTTCAGTTTTTCCAAAACACGTTTTTGGTCCTCGCTTAGAAATGTCAAATTTCTGGTCAACGTGGAAAGTTTTGTTTCTAGCTGCCTTGTTTCTCTTAAACCTCTCTTTAACTTCTTTGCAGCTGACAAGCTTTCTTCCAAATCGCAGTTTTTTCTTTTTCTGTCTTGCAAAGCTTTTTTGAAATTCACTTGTATGCAGTGTCACGATATCAACTGTATCGTCCAGGTGGTCGTGGAGATTTTCTTCTGAAATGGAGTTTGCCTGAGTGTCCTCCGTGCCAGTGTCTTCATGGTCCGAGGCTCCTGCCGCAGAAATTGACGAAAGGCCTGCAGTGGCGACAACTCCAAGATCAGCCGAACGAGCTCGAGGTGCGGGAGGCTTTCTTCGCTTCGGCTGCGCTGCGCAGGGAAGGGAGAGACACTCAGCACAGGTCTAAACACCAAATAATATTGCACGCAAACAAGTGAGATACAGATGCAGTAATACGTCTGAAATCAAACAACGTAGCTACTGCTGTCCGCTTGAGAATTCCCCCCTCCATCTTGTCGGTTCATCTGGTACTGGTCTTCTTCGAAGTGGCGCTGTGATAAACAAGAAATTAGACTGTTATTTATGTGCAGACTGGAAGGCACAGACGTGAGTGTATACAAAAATTAAAGAAGATATTTTCTGATAACTCACGTCAAAACAACCCTGAATATATTTTTTAAATGTTACCTTAAAATGCGCTATTTTTCGACCTTGCACGAAGGGAGCAATGTATGGACTAATCAAGCAGGGACAAGGTCATGTCATTTCGTTAAACACGTTGAGCTGTGCGACATGACCATGAAATATATCACACACTGACTACGAGATATGTCGCGATGTTGCATTCTGCGAGTATCGTCTCGAAAACATATTGCTCGAGATTCGCCATCAACGATTATTTTTACACAGACACAAAAAGAATCCAGCTAAAAAAACAAAAAGTCGATGGTCAGTCGTGAATCAAGGCTATTATCGAAAGGCGAAGATAGCATGCAGTCACTGAACCAGACATGTACACGTTACCCGATAAACGCAGCTAAATATCGTTACCGTACTCGCTCAAAAGTACTAAATACGTTACTCGTACCGGCTCTCATGGAACGCCTGAGTTACCTCAAAAGTAACGAGTCACTTTACACGTTACTTAGACAAATACACAACTGTTTGTGTTACATGGTTTGTTTTCTTTAGCATCTCGCTGCCCTTGAAGCAGCTGCCCGTTGAATTTCCTATGTGTTATATTCGAGACATGGCAAATACATCAGGTGACGCTGAAGCATCGTTCTGCTGACGCTCGATGGAATGGTGGTGTCGTACTTCAGCAAGAGCTGCGTGCATTCCGGGAACTGCGCCGCCATTGAGGACAGCGGGTAACCAGTGTTACTGCATCTCGTGTGTGCAACCTCCGGGTTTACAGCTGACGGTCAGGACCCGGCTACGGCGAAGTGTCAATGTAACGCTGAACCTAGAGTTGCTGCTCGTTGTTTTAGAGACGCTCAGCTCGTAGAGCGCTGTCGGCTAGACGTTGCGTCGCTGGACGGCGTCGCCGTCGAGCTGTTTGACCGACGCGGTGCATGATGGGTACATGTTTCCGTACTAACATTTAGCGGATATATTTTCTCGGCTTTATCCATCGGAAAACTTTCTCCGCAATAGACATCTAAGGCGAGAATAAAAACAAGGCCGTTAAAGCGGTGGTGGAAACATTATTCTTCAAAAGTAACGAGATACCGTTACTCGTTACCTGGCCTTAAAAGCTATCGGAAAACCGTTACTCGTCTCCGCTGAAATCGTAGCTGGAAATACGTTACTCGCTACCGAAAATAGTAGCTAGATACAAGTAACTCGTTACTTGTAACGCGTTACGTAATGTCTGCACTGAACTAAGGAAAATTTTCCGCACTAAGTGCTAGCGCGGCAATATTCCGCTGCTATATCAGAGAGATTTCGTCTCTCTGAATAGTAAAATAAGAGCAAAAAGTTATCGCAAAGTTGTGCACAAGCGAGAAACTCTCACGCTGAAGAGCTACCCATTGAACCTATTTTAATCGAGAAGGTAATTAGCGGGGGGGCTGGGGGCGGGGGGAGTGCCGCCGCTTCCACGCAACCTCCTCAGAATTTGCGGCTCTCCATGCTGGCCGCCATGAGAAAACTTGGTACCAGTGTTGCTGCATCTGTAGGTCATCTTTAAGTTAAGCTGGTAGAGAAAATCTGGCTACGGCGCAACGCCGATGTACGCTGGAAGCTAGAGCCGGTTTGCTTTCGTTGTTTTTGTTTGGTCGAAAAAATCTGGCAACAACGCACGTTCAACATGGCGCCGGTATTGTTTTGGTTCGACGGGACGCGAGAAGCTCCGCGGTTTGCGAGCACATGTAGCGAAGACGTGACCGGAGAAGTGTCCCTGTGATGTTCCTGTAAGACGGAAAGTATCATTCGTAATCGTCGTGTGTGCTTTGAAAGCGAAGGGAGTCACAGGGTCCACGAGTGCGCAACCACAAGCCAAGGTTCACGACAGCGCTGTGTTGACTTCGGCGATCTCGTTCTGTTTGATGCAACACGGCGATGCGACAAAGAGCTGAAACGTTCGTGGTGTGTGGTGCGGGGCTTGGAACTAGAAACCAACACTAATACGGAGCGCAAATTGGTTGTCGTGGGGTTGAGGTTCAACGGGTTCAGTCCCGTCGTCGTCAGCTGATCCGGTCCATCTGGTCCGAGGGGACACAGCGAGCGTCTTTAAAAGTAAATCTTCCTTCGTTCCGTTTCAAAATGTGGAAGATTCCCGACGCATACCGTGAGTAAAAAGCTGCGGGCGTTTTCAACAAAATTACGTCGTTTTAATTAAACACTGGACTCCGGATTGTTGTCCTAAACCTGCCGTTTTTATGCTTCGTGTTGTTGGACTGCGTTTGCACAGCGACGTGTTTGCACAGCGACGCACATCGCTCGAGTAGATGATTCGGTCCTGCAAACGACCGGTTATACAGAATTTCAGGGAAACTTAAGTCACCACCGATATTTTCCTGTAAATCTCGTGTGAGTTTGTTGCGCTCATCATGCGGTGTGAATAAATTTGGGCAAGATTTCCTACCATGCCCACAGATGCATGAACTGAGACCATTTTTTACGTAATGAACATGGTGCTTTTTCTTTATTTTGGGAAGAGGCGTTGGTGCATTTATTATGGTACAATCACTTGAGAGTTCAGAAATTGGGGAGAGCGAGCAAGCTTTCCCAACTTTGTCTCTTTTCTCTCTGGCACTGCCCCTAGTTTCAAGTTTCAGTTACAGTAGACATACCTACTAGCAGGTACAAACTGCTCTAAAGCAGGTAAAAGACTGGGAAGTCAGGACGGTGCGGACTCCGTGTTTCGCGCTTTTCGCAAGGTGACTGGGGAAGTGCTTTTGCGAGGTATGCGGAATATGCAAACGATCTTGTTATGCCCGTCGTTTGCGTCTCCAGCAAAACGAATAAGATGATCTACAAAGGCGCAATCACAAGCCAAGATTTACGATAACAGCGCGTTTGCTTCGGTGATCCGTGTGGTTGTATTTTACCCTGCTCTCTGCAACACCGTGTCATGACGAAGAGCTGGAACGTTCACGGTTTGTGCTGGGCTCACGGGTATCACGGACTCTGAAACCGAAACCAGATCAGCGAGATAACTGCTGCATACTCCAAAATGACGGAAGCAATAAGTTGTCAAAAGCCCATTTTTAGGGTTTCGAACCAAGTAAACAAGACAAATATAATTAAACTTCGTTGTTTGTATGCAGGAGGACTTATGTAACACAACAATACATTCTCTTTCCCAAACGAAAAGAAAAAAGTAACACTCAGTCCGCCGTATATGGCAGCAACTTCTTCGCTGCAAAACCTATGCTGGCAACGTAAGCGGTTTTCTAATGGCCGCCACCGCGTTGAGTCGATTTCCCTCTTCCCTCCCCCCCCCTGCTAATTAGTGAATATGACCTAACGGCAGCAAAGGGGTATCGATATAGGTATTACCATCTTACGTCACAACTCCGATGGATCGCTCGCTCCGACCGGTGAGACACAAAGTGAGGGCTTATTTAGAGTGGAGCAACTCCAATCACGGAGCAATCGATCGGAGCTGATAAGACAATTTCTGAATACTGCCTAATATCGTAATAAAGTGGTCATGCTTTTGTAACTTACCTCGCAGATCCTCGAGGTGTGACTTGCCTTCCCAGCGATCGCGCTTGACGCAGGACTCCCATTTTCTTCTTCGCGCCTTTTCTTGGGGAATGCGGAAGCATCGGATTCCCTTTGCCGACGAAGCGGCACACAGCAGCACAGAACAGCCGGTCATGCTAGTGCTCGGACGACAGCTGTTGAAGTCAGTAAGGCGCACTGATCTTCTCTATGAGATCAGTGGTAAGACCAGGAAGACGTTTTCGCGCACAGCCCTGCACACGGTGGAAGATACACACACCGCACGTCCGACCGCACGTACCGCACGCATACTTCGACTAACTACGTTTGAAACAAGATGGCGTCGTGGCGAGGAGGTGGCGGCGTGGCGCGGGTCAGAAGATGTCCTCACACTGCGAGCCGGCGCGGACTGGCATCGAGGCACCCTAGCTCACGCAATAGACCCTTTCAGGAATTTAGTCTAACCACTTTGATGACTATCATCATCAGAAAAATTGCATGGCCTTCTGTTTTACCGATGAAGAAAGAAGTTAAACATGATCCTAAGCAGATGATTTGAGGCTTACACATTCTGGACGTTATCGCAACGTGAAGCAGGAATTGGATGGAAGAGCTGCGTAAGCGTTAATTTCTAACTCGGGTCCAGTCAATCTGTTAGTAGCACACACGCGGCTTCAAAGCCCCTTGATGTACAAAGCTTTACCAAGGCGTCTATGTGGATTGGCGCTTCTTTCTGACTGGTTGCATCTTTTTCGCCATCGACACTGAAAGAGATTGAAAAAGAACTGTACAGTGAAGCGCACATTCTCGTTTACCGCTCACTTGCGAAAGTGAGGGTGCCCCATTGGGTTGTGTGTATGTTTATACAGCCTGGAACTTTGCTCTCAACGGGCGACTTGTCTCCCAGCTGTAGATGAGAAATTCAGCCAGTGCAGTTCAACCGCTAGCCTGGGGTCTTTGACGAGCATCACGCAGTAGTGATACATGACCGCACGCTGGTTCGATGCTCATACAGATCGAAACGGGTGGGGGATTGAATCTAGGATTCTGGGTTCTGCAACGCAAGCTTTCGCTCACGTGCTCTGAGCTGGTGTGCGCTAACCCACTCGGCCACCGCTCGCCTAATCTCAGCTTAAAGGGGCACTGAAGCAGATTTTGATATCGTCTTTTTGTGGTGACAACTCAATCTAGACGCTCTAAGCATCCCAAACAAACCCGAAATCACAACTGTGCATAGCTTATTTCCTCGTTAAAAACGTGTTCAAAGATCGTGACACGCCCTTTTTGGGAAGAATTTTCTTCCGAGTGAAGTGGTCGACGAAGGGCGCTTGTCGGCAAGTTGCAAGCGATGGCTTCGCCCGCGGTGAAAAAGAGGAGTCTTATCCGAATGTGTGCCTATCAGACTCTCTTCGAAACGAGTTATAATAAAATCATTCGGAATCTGCTCGTATTGTAGGGCTGTCATGGGTCCAGACAATGTAGTCCGCGAGAAAAAAGAGTCCACATGTTTTTCTATTGTCCTAAGATGAATGGGCAGTTTTGTTGTATAGCACCTGGTGTATGTGTGAACTAACACATTTTAAACAATACATAAGATCAAAAACGACCTTTTTTCAAAAATGGCTTTAGTGCCCCTTTAAGGGTGAACGGAGTATAATGTGCGCTCTGAGAAGCGCACACTGTAGTTGGGTGCAAACGCTATCGTCACCATTCCAACGGGGCACAATTTCGGTTTCGCCCGCAAATCGAAAAATTTGTATTATAACATAACTATTGGGCAAACAATTTTTTCTTTACAGACATTTATTTTGAGACATGCCTGTCCTAGGTTTACTGTCCCCTTAACTGGAAGCAGGCTAGAGTCTTGCATGTGAATAACTGAGGTGTGTTTACCTAAGCCTGCCTCCCCCCTCCCTCTTTCTTCCTTTTCCCTCGTAAACCAGGTGATATGTGAAGCCATGAAAACGCGTCAGCCATAGTGTGGAAATCGGCCTGTTAACTTACTCCACTATTTTTTTTTCTAATACGCAATTGGTACAGCGGTTCGAAACCTCCTGGCATGTGCGCTACAGGAAACTGCTAGGAGCTCTAGCCACGTTACAACGGATGCGTTCTCAGTTAAACAGTTGCGAAAGACTCGAACAAGCCAAGCGCTCCGAGACCAGTCACGAGGTTCGTCCGGCTAACAGCGCTTGGCACGCACCTTTCATTGCCAGGCGCGAATCCCGGCAATGTATTAGGCCGTTCCTTGCGTCGTTGCTAACGGATCGTCGAGATTTAACCCAGACAGAACCCCGTCCTGTCAGGGATTCAAATACCTATCAGACAAACCAATCGTATCGCGAACATTTTTTTTTACCCCGCGAAGTATTTTTTTTTTACGATAACAGTATTGGAGGGATAAAGAAGGCACAGTCGATTGTGTGCGCTCTTTTTTATCAACAAATTTCTCTGAGACGGCGGAGTTCTACTCGACAACACATTTCATTGATGAGGCGTTGCCATTTTCGTCAACAAATTTAGCTGAGACGGAAGAGTCCAATCGTAAACAAATTCCGTTAAAACGGCGCTGTCCGAGAACATGTGGAAATGATTAACGTTCAAGAAATTCCGCGACTTAGAATTTCAGAACAATTGCTTCTAGCTTACGAATGAGATGACGCTGAGTTTCGCGAGATTCGAGCGGCGCGTATATAGTTTCTTCGTGCTGTCAGAAGAACACGCCGTGTCGCTTTTCTACAGGCTGAAGCCAGTGTTGGACAAAATATTCGATAAAAGTATTTAAGATAAGTTACTAAATACCTTCTTCATAAAGTATTTAAAATACTACTCAAGTTACTTCCACTGTTAAGTATCTTGAGTAGAGTACAAATACTCAGAATTGTATGTCAGTTATTTTTGAAGATACTTCCGCATTGCTTAATTTGTATCGACGTCATTGACAACGACAATTATGCAGCTACGCAAATCTGGGTTGCCAGAATGGTTTATTAGCACGCAACAACACAAAACGGAAAAAAAAAGTATCGTAGGGATATTTTATGCAGTCCGACTATAAAGAGCAAAATATTGTCACGAATGATAAATGATGAGGCTGCGAATAACTGAAGAAACTAAACGTTTAATGGGGCTAACTTGTTTCCGAAAAAAAATAGAGGAAGGCTAGCCTCGCAGCCTCGATGTCGGCGAAACAGCAGGATCGACCGCTGGGGCGAGACTGACTCCGGACCGCCACTCGGAGCACATTTTGTACCCGCGTGGGTTTCTGGAAAATTCGGCGTAGTAAGTTCGGCGCGTAGAACATGCGTAACTCGATCAGACGACAAAATTCTTGAACTTACCAGAATGTCAAGTTGAAGGAATAAATAAAAGAGAAGTCCGCTTTCTGGTATCGAACCCGGAGACTCCGCGCAAGAGCCTCCGCGCGAGAGCCAAGCGCGGTAACCATTCGGCCACGCGCTCGCTGGGCAACGCGCGTGGCAATATCACTGATAGATGTTACAAAAAATTTCTGGGACAACAAGAAAGAGGTCGCTTTAGCTATTGGGGAGGAGATCAGACCGTGGCGCCCCAAGCGGTTAACTTTAGAACTAGATGGATGGGGACAACAAATACAATGGCTCAGCGCTCGAACGCGGCGTCAGCGTTCGGCTGGAGTTCGCGTTCTCCGGTAAGGGGAGGAGGGGCTCTTTTGTTACCACTCCGGCCTGCATGAACAATGCAGCATGCACGGTGCCTCAGCTCAGCACAAAAGCCCAAGTGGGTCAAGTTCGCATCCTCTGACGACCGCTTTCGGGGGAGATCCGGCACTTAACGTCACTTCACTAGTTGTTGGTATTTTTCCATTACACTGTGCCTGGCGCTCTATACGTACTCTGTATGGCTGTGTCATTATGCATTTTATTTCTCATTTTATTTTATTTATTTTATTTTTATTTTTATTGGTGGTGTATCACGTGGGCTGAATTCTTTCTCCTCTTTTGTTCGTGACAACGCAACTATATATTGCGATTTTGCGTTCAATAAACTCAGTTGTAAGTCCGCGCTGCGTCTGTGTCACTTCTTTGTCTGGTCCCCGTCTTTTCGCGCTGTTTTTAATTCCGAAGTATGTACCAACTCGCCCAAGCCTCAACTTTAGCATCTATTAAAAAAGTTGACACGAACATGCCCACAAGGCCTTTGGGCATGTGCGGAGGCCTTGTTTGGGTAAACACAGAGGGAGGGGGGTGACAAACGAATCAGAGTGCTTCGCCAATAGGCTTCTTGCACATGACGTCATTTCCGATGCCCTCCAGAGAAAAGGGGAAGAAGGAGCTCCCCTCTTATCAGGATCCTTCTTTGTGCCTCCTCGGATTTGCACAGGCGTCGCTATTCTCCTCCCAGAAGATTATAGAAGATTAACCCGCCACTCAAAATTCTTACAAAAGCAGCTTCCCTCTCCTCCTTTTATATGGTCTTCAAAAGTATGCGATGTGACGTCAGTGCAAGGAGCCTATAGTGACATCGCTGAATATCACATCCTGCGGCGCACCTTAGACACATCGTTTAACTACAATCCATCCATATTCCCTATATGGGGAGTTCACTATAAACGAACTTGGGACACGAATATGAGTGAATGGATAACAAAGAGAGCCCACATAATAGCCACGGCAGTGGTCACACCTTCTTCAAGTAGGTTGCGTTGAGAAAAGCACTCAACGTTGGGGTACACTTTGTTGGCATTTTGAGAGGTCATCCAGCTCCTAGTTCGTTCCCTGTATACTGTTCTCTGCTTTTCAATGTTCGCTTAGAGACAGTGTTCGCGAGAGCAATAAGTGCCGGACTAACAACACAAAGAAAAAAAACAAGAAAAAAAACCTCGACGTTTTGCTTTAGCGGGGTCAAATACAAAAAGCAAAACAAAAATGTCTACTTTATTGTGTGTGTCCACTTCTCATTTTCTTCTATTTCTTATTTTCTTGACACTCAAGTCTGCATTGTTCTCGTAGGTCGTTTCCCGCTCTGCTTGCGCCTCAGGGTGGCATCTTTACTTCCGTAAAACCATACCTTTTGTTTGAGGATTTTTTAGGGGGAAACTCTATAGAAACAAAAGGCGCCTTTTGGAAGGCGAGGGGAGAACCTTCATGGTACGAACTTTGGGCTGAAATGTGAGTCACAGTCGGCAAAAAAAGCGATATTTTCCCGAGCTCAGTTAAAGTCACCGTAGCTAATGGGAGCTAGCAACAGGATTCGGTTGCTCGAAAGAATGTTCACGTTTGCTCGTGCCACGGCCACGCCATTTCATACCGAGAAACTCGAAAAATGGCGGAATGTCAAAAATGTATTTAAGATAATGAGTACAAGATACTCGGAATAGTAATTAAAATAGAGTATTAAATACTCTCCATCAAAGGTATTTGCAAGATACCAAGATACTCCAAAAAGTATTTAAGATACAGTATCTTGAGTAGAGTATTTGAGATAGGCACAAGTCTGGCTGAAGCACGCCATGTTTCCAATTAGTTTACGCGGGTTATGCTAAATTTCATTTATTACATCGCGCGATTTTTGAAGTGTTCATACATTTCATTGTTTTGCGCCCTTTTGGATGTATTTCTTCGTGTACACCTCCTGCACTTTCTCGACGATTTTCAGCCCTGCTTTCATGCATCATTCGGTACAATGACCAAGTGAATGGGGTGAAGCCCGATACCGCAGGCAGTGCGTTGATGAGGTCGGTCTCCCACGTCTTGTCGAATGTCTCATCAATATGCAGACATTTTCTGCGAAGACTTCCCATAGAGTTTTGCACAGAAGGCCGGCCGGCACCGTTGCAGTCACTGTCTTTGATGGGCAAAACTCAGTACGCGTTCTGCAGTGGCAACAGACCCCTTTCAAGACCCTATCAAATAACATTGGCGGTTGCCATTTTTTTCCCGATTTCCTCAAGGGTTATCCTGGTGATATCCCACACAGCATGGCGATGGTTACAAAGTTGCAGAGGGCAAGTAAATTGGCTTATAAGGGCGAAGGTATGGTAACTGTACATGCTCCGCTTACGGAGCAGAGTACAACAATAGTTCTCCCAGGGCGGCCATGTTGGATCCAAGGCCTATGTCGCTAAGTCGTAACCGCGTCCACTTTTACTCGCAATAGATTCTGCGCGACAGCGTGAGAATCCAGCGATAGCATTGCCATCGAAAAGTTCGCTGTGGGCGATAGGCTTGCCATCGTACGCCGGACACCGTCTGTTTCTTCGTCTGCCTCAGGTTGCGTCTCAACATCGTGATGGCATCGGCTTCTCTTCGCAGTGGTTTCCAAGGAGCGACGTTAAAATTCAGCGGTCACCAAACTCTTGTTTATAAGTATAGTGGGCTGTGTGGGATGGCATGAGTGAACCGCGAACACAATGGGGAGTTTTCGTAGATTGTTTTCGACGCTCTCCGCAACCCGCTACGATACCCAGAACTCCACAGTCAAAGCCATCGGCGCGCAGGTGCAGTGGCGGCTTCTCCGTTGCGCAGGGCTTAGCGGAGTGGGAAACGCGGTCTACGAAAACTCCCTATTGAGTGTCTTCACCCGATTTCTACGGTATCTGGCGTGAATAAAATGTCTGTCTACTGAAATGATGCCTTCGAAGTAGCACGTATTCATCTGTGAAACGTGGCGTCCTTGTCAAGTTTCCGCGTAGCAATCAGCTGCGCGGTAATCTATGACTGCAACAGTATCCTCGGATGCACCCTCGTTCGCAATAATGAGGTGTTACATACATGTGGCATACAAATGATGATGATGATGATGTTACAAACATTTAATTCATATTGTTTTGAATGTTAGGAAGCAAATGAACTCTTTTGAAAATTTTCAGAAAATTTGAGGGAAGCAGATTTGGTTCTCTCAAATGCTTCCGAGCATCCTGCTGCACTCTAAAAAAAAAGGAGTAATACTTCTGTCCAATATGTTACTACCACAAAGGAGGTAAATTCCTCCCACAGAGGAGGGAGGGAACTTGCTCCGCTCAGGAAGGAGAAAAGTTCCCACCTCTATCTGAGGAATGGAGGAACTTTCCTCTCCCTTGAAAGGAGGAATATTCCCACCTCTATCTTAAGCATGGAGAACATTTTCTCCCTCTTGAAAAGAGCAAAGTTCCCACCTCTATCATAGTCATGGAGAAAATTTCCTCTCTCTTGAAAGAAAGAATATCCCACCTCTATCATAGGCACGTGCCACGCCAAGAAGGCATGGCACGTGAAAGGGTCGTGTCCCATCGATAGGTATGTAAGCGGCAGACGCAATAAGATAGCAGCAGTTATGGAAGCTAAATCGCGCCTTTCAAAGAACAAAAAATATTTTTTGAGTATGCAACATCAAATGCTAGTACTACCATTAGACACTTTTAGTGTAGCGTTGCTGGAGCTTACGTACGCAATACGCAATAGTATAGCGTAGGCTACGAATTCCCTGTTCGGACCGATTTTAGTTGTGTTCCGTAAACTTTGCCGAGTGAACATCTCGCATAATCATCTTGATTTAATTTGCCAGAGCTGTAGTATTCCGCGTGCTTAAAGAGTATATCTGATGTGTGCGACGGGGTTCACCCCCCCCCCCTTCTTTCTCTCTCTCTAGTGGTTGTCGGTCTTTTTCTTAAGAAACGCCAAGCGTGATTTTTATCCCTGGATATGGTGGCTATAAGAAACCCCTATAGCCACCATACCCCGAACTTTGGCTTACAGCGCTGGTTTGACTTCCTTGATTTTATCGGCCGCTTTACGTCTCTGTCATTTTCTGGCCAATGTTATATTTGGAAAAAAATGTAAAAAAAAGAAAAAGAATACATGGGTTGTTGCGTATGTCAACGTGAGAGCTCGGGCCATATTACATTTAATTATCTATCTCTCTATAAATGCCATGTTTTTTTCACATTCGGTACGTGCTTGAACCAAAGCGGGCGTTGATGATCCCGTGACAATTGTGAATGTGATCATCCAACTCAGCTCTTTGATTCTATGGCGTCGCGTAGCTCAAAAGGCAAAAAGACGCAGGTTCTGTCGAGTTATCGGTTCACATGGCTTCATCGTAACGTCCTTGCACCATGTCGGTGCGCATTTTACATCCTCTTGCAAAAACAAAATGCGATGGTACACAGTTTACGCTGCAAAAATACCAAGGCCACCACAATGACAGCCGGTGTGGCGTTAGTGCAGATTATAAAACCACTGCGCAGGTGCCTTCGGCTTCGCTTGCACTTACGGAGAAATAAAGCCTTGATCGAGTACATAGACACTTTGGACATGCGCTAGGTTACAGCCGCCATTGCTGACTTTCTCTTGTTCATACCAAGCCACTAAAACGGGTGTTGACGAGCCTCCGCACAAAGGCCAATGCTGGGAAGGAGGACTCAGTAGAATCTAAAATGGCAATAACTTGGCTTGCTATGGTAATGATTAAGTGAAGAGGAATAAGGAGGAAACAAAAGTTCAAGGTATATGCTATGGTGGCTGCCATGCACAGTTTCTGAGAGATGCGAATGTCCGCGTAATCAGCAAACAGGTAAAAACATTAAAGACGTTTACAATTCCCTGTAATGCCGAATTAGAGCGCAGCTCTTGAGGAGAGGAAGGAGGGTACGGAGCAGGAGGCATACATTTGTCGTGACCTTCACGAGTGACCGTGACGTCACGGGTGACGTCATTATGGGAAACGTCCCATAATGCAACGCGTGGGTCACGACTGAGACCCGCGCTTTGCATCATGGGACGTTTCCCATAATGCAACGCGCGGGACCCTCGTGACGTCACGTGTGACGTCATTATGGGAACGTACAATAATGCAACGCGCGGGTCACCAGTGAGATCCGCGCGTTGCATCATGGGACGTTTCCCATAATGCAACACGCGATTACGCAAACGGCGACGCCGACGCCGCTCAAGCCAGAAACGGGCGCCTAAGAGCTGCGCTCTCAAAGGGGCCACTGAATAATCGAGATGTAACATGAGGGTGCTACAAACCAGCAGAGTCAATCCAGCACTGAGGGGACCCTAGTGAAAAATACACCAGGCCGAGGGCTGGTGTGACTTGATGTGACACCAGACTTTTTCACAGATGTGATTTGGAACATTTTCACACCAGCAATCTGGTGTTCTGGTGTGACACCAGAAATCTAGTGTGCTGGTGTGACACCAGCAATCTGGTGTTCTGGTGTGACACAGGTAATCTGGTGTTCTGGCGTGACATCAGGTTTTGTTGTGGAGTGATACCAGAGCACCTGTTGACTGGGTGTTGCTTTATTCACAAAGAGGAGTACAATGATAAGTTTGACAATAACGCTGATGTCATAATTACTTTACTCAAAAAAGCACAACAGTAAACTTTCGGAAGCTTTACTGTTGTAGGGAGTTGGCCGTGATCAACTGGAGCTTGTCCGGAGCCACTGACCTGCGTCGAAGAACCGGACGCCCAGTCATTCCTCAATTCTTGGCCTTTCAGCTCGCGGTTGAGTCGTATCTTAGTTACGCTGGTCCGTTCCAAGTACACCTCCGCGCCAGTTATCTCCTCTTCTAAGGCATCATATTCGACAGATGGCTCGATTTCCTTGTCCAGCTCGTTCAGGGAAGCCTTATTAAGTAGAGGAGTATCAAATCTTTCTTCGAGCTCACCGATGTCGGTTGGATCCGTGGCCAGCAGCACGCCAATCTCGTTGATGATCTTTGTTGTGGCGCCTCGCAGGGTATTCCTCTTTCGGCACCAAAAACCGTAACAATTACTAACTTTCTTTGTTGTACTGCTATCAGACCATGTCTAACTATCTTTAGCTCGTCGGAAGTCAGGAAAGCGCACCAACACGCATCTTTTCGGCTTCGACTCACAGAGAAGACTCCTTTATTTTCTCAAACTTACAAGAATGCTCGCGGAACGAGAAAGGGAAACCCCCGAAGAGGCGAGCGCCCTAAGCTGCTCAAGGACGCCCGGGAAAGTGCTGGGGACGAGGGGGACACTTCTTGAGCACAAAGGAGCCCGCCGCGGGGTCTCCGGCGACCACCAAGACGGGAGGAAACGAAGCACCACGTCGGGGGAAGAGGCGTCACAAAAACTAATCAAAAACACGCTCGCGGACGGGGGGGGAAGTCAACACAATACAACTCTGCTCTCGCATCAAACTGCGTGGTGTGCACACCAGGCTGCCTGGTGGGCACATGAGCCCGTGTGGTGTGACACCAGACTCTCTTGGTGTGCCCACCAGGCTGGTGTGTGGGTACACCAGCATTTCAGGTGGGCACACCAGGATGGTGTGCTAGATACACTAGTATGCTGATGTGTTCACCAGGCTGGTGTGCTCGATACACCAGCATTGTTGGTGGGCACTCCAGATCTTCTGGTGTCACACCAGGATTCTCTGATGCCACACCAGGAGTGTCTGGTGTATTTTTCATTAGGGGATGTGACTGTCCGGGTTTGCCTTGCCATTCCCGGAGAGCTCACGGCATCGGCCGCGGTCATATACTCCTGAAAGTAAAAACAGGCGCGCGGCAGCCCTAACAAGTCATTGCGCGTTGCCATGGCACCACTATGTCCTACATGCATCGTCTCAAAACCATTCTCGAAATCTATAGTCCGTTGCAACCTAAGAACGAAGGGCGAGGGCAAGACTGGCCGGGGAGGAGGAAGCAGACGAAACGCTGGAGAAGAGAAGGGGAAACCTCCCTCTCTCTTTAGCGTTCCGTCTGCTTCCTCCTCCCCGGCCCGTCTTACCCTCGCCCTGCGTTCTTAGGTTGCAACGGACTATAGACGGCAATGAAACCTCGCCGTTTTCCAGCAAAACCGTTGGGCAAAGCCGATCTCGGCCGCATCCGGTATCAAACAGCACGTGCCGTACGCCATTTTCTTGACACCATTTTCTGTGACATAGGAAGTCAAATGCATAATCCCATAATCGCGCAGCTTGAGCGCGGCTCGGATTTGTACAGGTGCACTCTTCGCTTTTTTTAAATGACATAGAAAGCAAGCTGGATTGGAGCCCTAGGTCACTGCCGTTGCTTGCTGCGTCGATTTGGAAAGTGAAAGGAGGCGCGCGGCGTTGAGGCATTGGGCGTTGTCACGGTATCACGGCGCGGCTCGGCAATGGGAGCTTGTGAGGCCGCGCCTCGACAGCAGTCGCGGCGCTGCAGTCGACAGGGCAGCAGAAAGTCGCTGCAGTTCGGAGCACGTGGAGCGAAAGCTCGTACTGCAAAACCCAGGGATCCTGGGTTCAACCCCCACCCCTAGAGCCCCTAAATGAGCTTCGCCTGTGATTTCAGATAAAGCTTCAGGTAACTGGCAACCATGATTTTAAGACACAATATGGCCAAGTGTCGTTACTCTGAAGCGTAGCTTATCTTGTGGCACTACCCACCCCTGCCCCGTTTCGATCTGGATGAGCATCGTACCGGCGTGCGGTTGTGTATCACCACTGCGTGGTGCACGTTAACGACCCCAGGCTACCGGTTGTACTGAACTGGCTAAATTGCTCATCTACAGTGGGTAACAATGTCGCCATGTCCTGGCAGACTAACCTCCTGCTGTTTAAACAACCCATGTCAAATTGCCCTCCGAGAAGGGGGAGGGAGGGGGTCGACTTTGTTTGGGGGGGGCGGCCGCCCCCGTCGCCCCCTCCCCCAAACAAAGTCGATCCAAGGGGGGGGGCCTTGGATCCGCCCCTGGCTGGGAGGCGTGTAACAGAGAAGTAGGAGAGAGGAGGAGAGGAGGCATTGGGTACTCTTTGCGCCGAATCAAGGATGGGTCAGGGCAAGACCGAGTTTCCGCGAACACCTCTGGGTGACGGGGATGCTAGCAGGATGTAAGACTGCAGTGGCGGTGGTCTACATGTGGACAGGAAGAACGGCCAGGGAGAGGAATAGGGAGCTATGTGAGTGCCTCCGAGTAGACATAGGAGACCTCCGTGGAGAGTATCATATTCTCCTGATGGGGAACTTTGATGCACACCTGGATAGCCTGGGTAGGGCCACGGATGCCAACGGCCAGGAGTTACTAGAAACGGTGGATGAATTCAATCTGGTCAACGGGAACTTGCAACCGATGTGCGAGGGATTCACCACGTGGTCGTCGAGGGACCGGAAGTTGCATAGATTTTGGAATTATGTCACCTGGTCTGTACGACCGCTTGACCAGGATGGTCATCGATGAAGAGGGGGATCACAGTGTTGGAACTGACCACAACAGAATGTTGATAGAATTTGGCGGGAGAATGGAAAACGAGAGGGGAGGCAACTAGTGCAAGGGGTTTCTTACGGAACGAGACATCGACCAGATTGAGGAGCGACTGGAGGTGACGCCGGAGGCAGGATATGAACGCATAATGGGGCGTGTACGACAGGAGCTGAAGAAGAAAAGGCACAACCCTATTGAAAATTCTCATTTGTATGAGAAATTTCTGTGTTCAAAGACAAACAAGATATGTAAGAACATATAAGAACCATATAAGAACCATATAAGAACTAGATAAGAACTATATGAGATATATGAGAACATACAAGTGCCATATAAAAGACTTGTGAGAAAGTTTCTTATAAGTTTCTTATATGGTTCTTACATGGTTCTTATATGTTCTTATATATCTTGTATGATTCATATGTGTTTATTGGACAAAAAAATTTCTCATAGAAATGACTTTTTAGCAGGGAAGGTGGGCAAACGACAAAAGTACAGCCTGAAATGATGGTGGGACCGAGATCATGCGGGTTGTAATCAGCGCCAGAAAGGACGCATGCCACAAACATCGGACAGCGGTGAGAGCCCGGTGGCCCGAGCAGGCTCGGAGGAGCCTACGGGGAATCTACAGAGACAAGATGATAGCGGCAAGCTTGATCCAGGAGAAGCTTCGCAACGTGGACCGAGGGTTTCTGGAGGATCTGAGAAGAAGTGGTCGGGATGCACCAAGAAAATTCTGAAGACACATGAAGAGGTCTCACAGGCATGCGACGCCCAAACAGCTGCTGCGTCACCCGGAATCAGCAGTCATCCTATCAGAGACGGAGGACCTGCAGTTTGTGACGGCGCAAGTCGCTGCCGCATTTGGAAAAGAAGAAGATGAGGTGGACTAAGTAGAGTGTGAGCCAAAGACAGAAAAGATCGACTCGCATGAGGGGTTGGGTCCTATCGGCGAGGCGGAGCTCAAGAACATCGTAGGTCGGATCCAGGCAAGCACGGCGACAGGAATGGATGGGTTTCCAGCGTCTCTCCTCAAGAAGCTGGGCCCAAGGCAGTGCCTGGCGTTGAGGGAGCGCTTCAGTGATATGCTGGAAACAAGAGAGATACCTCAGGACTGGCGGCACGGTCGAATGACTTTCTTGTATAAGGGTGCTGGGGAAAGGAGTAGATTATCATCGTACAGGCCGATCACGGTGACCCCGGTGCTGTACAGAGACTTCGCCCAAGTGCTGCGGAGGAGAATACAGGCATGGGCGGAAAGAGAGGGGATCCTTGGCGAACTACAGAATGGGTTCCGCAGAGGACGGCGCCTGGAGGATAACTTGTTTGTTCTCATGCGGTGCATTGAGATGGCACGCACGGAGGGGCAGGAGCTATGGGTGGCCTTCCTCGATGTGGAGAAGGCATACGACTGCATCGAACAGGCTGCACTGTAGCAGTCGTTACGCAACAAGGGACGTCCCGGGAGAGTGGTGGATCTCTTGCGAGAACTGTACACGGGTACGAAGGTGGTGGTCGAGTGGCAAGGGATGCGGTCAGGGATGGTGCCTATAGGCCGAGGCCTCAGGCAGGGCTGTCCGCTGTCCCCGCTTCTCTTCATGCTTTTCCTAAGTGAAATGGAGGCCGGCTTGGAGGGCTGTGGGCATATTTTTGATGTGTCATTCATGCTAGACGGACGGAAGGTGTCCCAGACGCTCCCAGGTCTGCTTTACGCAGATGACATTGTGCTGACGGCGAGCTCGAGGCCCGGTCTGCAGGAGCTTCTGGATACGTGTACGCGGCATGGGGACCGGCTGGGACTACGGTTCAGCGCCCAGAAATGTGCTGTGTTGCGTTGGGGGAGTCTGGGAGGACGGACGGAGAGTGAGCCGGTAACCCTGCAAGGGAAGAGCATTCCGTTCGTGTCCGCATACCGCTACCTGGGAGTCAGGCTGTCGACGGGTCCAGACTATTTGGCGGAGTATGAGCAGGGGGTGCGAGAGAAGGCGCTACGAGGGCAACGCGTGCTCAAGGCCAAGGCTCTATGGTCATTTAATAGATTGGAGGTGGTACGCGGCCTATGGAAGGCAGTGACGGTGCCGGGACTGACGTTCGCTAACGCGGTGCTGTGTCCGTCAGCCGCCACGCGGGAGTACTTGGAGAGGAGGCAGCGCGAAGTGGGAAGGCTGGCCCTCGGCGCTCATGGGACGACACCAAACGAGGCAGTGCAGGGCGACGTCGGGTGGTCCTCGTTCGAGGCCCGTGAGGCGGTGGCGAAGCTCAGTTTCGAAGTGCGCGCCTGGGGCCTCGGACAGGAGCGGTGGGTACATCAGATGCAGAGGTGCCTACTCTACACCGGGGCGGCAACCCGATGGACGAGGAGAGTCCGTGTGCTGTCGAACAAGTATAGGGTGCCGCTGCCGTCGATCAACAGGCTGGAAGAGACAAGCATAGGATGGAAGGAGCTGCGTGAGCAGGTCAGAGCTGTGGAGACCCGGAGGTGGGAAAGAAGGGCAGCTGACAAGCCGGCACTCCAGACCTACATCAGCCACAAGAAGGAGATCTGCAAGGAGCAGTTCTTCGATAACACACTGGGGAGCAGCCTGCTCTTCGAGGCTCGCTCCGGAACGTTGAGAACGAAGCGGTGGCAGGTGAAATGTGGGAGAGTCGAGGCGAGCATGATGTGCGCCATCTGTGGGGAAGAGGAGGAGACTATGGAACACCTGGTGCTGAGGTGCAGGATGCTACGGCCGCTCCAACCAAGTGAAGTGACGCTGGAACAGGCTCTCGGTTTCGTTGGCCAACCGCCAGAGGGAGACATGGGAGCCAGTGATACAGGGGGTGCGGCTGGTGCGGCAGCAGGGGGAACGGTGCGAACGTGATCGAGACAACAAAGCGGCGACTGGAGAATTGGAGAAGGAAATCCTGCGGGGGAGCGGGAGTTTGTCGTTACTAAGGACAATATATGGCTAGGACACATACGGAGATAATCCGTACTGTAGTTTCCGCCCGTTAAGAAGGAATAGCCAACAGATCCAGATCCAGATCCACAAGATGGACAAGTGTCGTTACTCTGAAGCGTAGACTTATTTGGTGGCACTAATACTGACCCTACTGCCGATGCGCCGGTGTTGGCACCTATCGCGATCTACACCACACGCCTCACGCTTGCCGCTCCGGTCCCAACACTACCCCGTATTCTAGTACACTGCAGTCTCATCGTCTTACTGGGTGTATCAAGGAGTGGAATTCGGTTTCTTAACCTATCGCGCTACGACTTTGTGCGGTGTTGCCCACAGATGGTGTTTTTTTTGTTTTTGTGTAAAATTTGCAAAGAGCGACTTACCTGAGGAAAAAGTAAAGAAAGAAAAAGGCTTAGCTCCTGTGGAAATCTGGCGAAGCCAAAGGTCTTCAAACAATACGGCGCCGTCTCGCACGGGAGACAAGAGATGGCGCAAACGGTCGCGATGCCAACTGCGCCAACGAACGAGCATACGGCGCCGAGAACCGGCGTCTTTAGCAGACGAACTTTTCGTCTGCTACCCGCATTCTCGGCGGCGATGGGTTGCGTCCGTAAACCGAAAAGACGTTTCCTCAACGCCATCCTCTCGACTGTGCTCGGAACATTTTGTGGATGGAGCGCGCACCGAACGCTGTACCGCCGATGAACATGGGGTACACTCGCAAGGTGCGTGCCAGTTTTCTCGTGATAATTGCTGTTTCAGCTTGTAAAATGTTGTAACTGAATTTATCTTAATATTCATAACTTGCAGTGGTGGCTGACTCAATTTTATCATCTACAAAACTTAGTTGAAGGCTCATTTCCGCCGCCGGGTGAGGCTATAAATTGTTGAAAAGTTAGTTCTATCGGTTTTCCTGAATCGCGATTTCTTGCGCGATACCCTGCAGAGAGCCGGCAAAAGCGCTCCGTGGAGTGCCGCTGGTGGGTTGTTTCCGTTGATTGGGCGCTTTGAAGCGCTGGATAGTCGCTGCAGGGAACGTCTCGTGTGTTGCTATCTGCGTTTTCGAGCCCAGTGTGCACGTTTCTTTGTTCGAGTCATGGCATCCGCCAGTGCGGCGACAGGGGAACAGCGGCAGCGAACGTGTCAGCGATAGAAATGGGAAGTTAGTACTCAAAATATTGCAGCAAATAGTAAAATAATTTGTGGCTGCTTTGAGGCTTTCTGCGGTTCGATATAAGTACATCTAGAACGTCTTCGTCGTTCATCCACAAGGAAATATAAGAACACGGACACGCAAGATAAAAGCAGCGCAGCAAAACGATTTGTAGCAGCTCCGGGTGTTTACAAAAGTTAATTGAGGTTCCCGTTTCGTGTATCGCGTGTTGATTACTAAAAACGGCTACGTGGCTACGTTGAAATGGGCCCAATGCAAGCAAAAATTGATGTGTGGTTTATCATTTCCAGTCATGCGGAAAGCGATGGAGCTTAAAAACATTGCAGCCGCACTCGCCTTGCCGGTTTCCATGCAAGCTACATAGGTCCTCGGGCAGTATTCGGACGCTTTCTGTCGTTATTCGTGCACCACTATCACCCAGCAATGGTGTCCCAATGACCGGGGAACTCTCGCCATCGAAGACCACGGCTCTAATTAAGTTTGCGAGTTTAAAACAGAAAAGAAAGCGCGAACGAAGTTGGGGCACGGCAGACACCCAACACCGGCCAAGCCTCTCATCCGGGACTTTCACTCTTTCTACACAATCAGAAAGGGGAAAGCGCCGGTAACCCTTTCCCCTTTTCTCTCTCGCTCTCAAAATGGCGCCACCCACGATAAAACGGTCTATAGTTTGGCCTCGCACCCAGACACGTTGTCCCCGTATCCGGTATGCGTTCCGAACAAAAAGCAAGAGATTACAACCCTGAACGAGTAAAAAAAAGTATAGGAGGGTCATAACAAGAACGACTGACGGTTGCAATAGACCGATCTCACCAGCCAGTTTGACTACGCCGCCGCTGCCGCAATGCATCGAGGGAACTTTAGTCTTTCTGCACGTGCGACAAACTCGCTGGAGCTCTGCGCGTGTAGAGCACGAGACGGCACGAGCCCTCGCGTGCACTGCCGTTTGTCTCTTGTGAACTAAAGTTATGGCGGCGTCACGCATGCGCCGAACGCTTGGTGAGATCGGTCTATTAAAATGTTAACACGCTCTACTGTCGAGGCGAGAAGGAAGCGATGTTTTAACGCATACCGGAAGTTCAGAATAGACCATTTGCTATATTACCCAAGCATCAAGGAGAATGCGAAGGATTGGTGTTCCCGCGCCACACGCGCACGCCTTCCCAGTACTAAAGGTTTCGAGTAAATAACCAAACTAACGCGTTGACGAACGCGCGTGCAGGTCTGTTTGTTTGGTGTTGCTTTAGAAAAAGTGCTACTGCTGAGGCCAGCGCGTGTGGCGCGCAGAACTCAATCTGCGTCCTCTGACTGCTGCGTAACTATATGTCAATAGATCTATTGAAGAAGAGACATCCACGTAAAAAAGGTGTATAGAGTGCCCGGGCGCAGATTTAGAGCGCGAGGATCTGGTAGCACACAGCATTTCTCCGGGAATTTGCACGTCAGCGCACAGCTTTTGCAGCGGCGAGGACCCGAAACATGGTATTCAAACCCGACGAGAAAAGAGAGGAGGAGGAGAGAGGGGGAGGAGAAGAGGAGGAGGAGGAAACGTCCCATCATGGGAAGTTTCCCATAATGCAATTCGCGGAACCCTCGTGACGTCACTCGCGGCATCACGGTGACGTCATTATCTGAAAGGTCCCATAATGCAACGCGCGGGTCCCGAGTGAGACCCGCGCGCAGTGTTGCCATTTTAGCGATTTTGTCGCTAGATTTAGCGATTTTCTATACATTTAGCGACGGATTTCTTGAATTTAGCGACTAGCGACTTTTTTAGTGACTTTGGTGTTCAACCGTAATCTTGTTATTTTGAACAATTTTAGAGATGATCACTGGGATAAACCCTTTTGCTTCTCTAGCCCAATTTGCTTTGAATATATGCTCAATATAGCGGCGCGCTTAAAAAAAAATGTCAACACTGTCAACATTGCAGACCATCTCTCCCGCGCCCACGTACCCACGTGATCTCCGCCAAACGTTTAGAAGATTGTCGAACTGTTTAGGGAGGTGTCAGGTGGACTTACTTTTACCTGGGAATTGTTTGTGAATAACTGCATTCTGTTTGACCACATTTTGACTTTTTTCTGAAGAACATGTCAGTTGGCAGTATTATGCGCGCAGTAAGAAAAGCCTGGTTTTGTTTTAAAGTGCTCACTCTAAACTGGTAAAGATGGGTATAGCCTTGACATGTCTAAGTACGGCTGTGGAAAAAAGTTGCAATCACCAGATGAAAATCAGTCTTGAACGACAATCAAAAAGGTCAAGAGACATTACAAATATTATTACAAATAAAAATTGCCCTAGTTGTTTTTCAGTGTAAGTTTAACCTCTCAAAATACCTGAGATATGATTATTTGAGGTTCACTTACTTTAAAAGGGTTTAATAAGCTTTTGGAATTCAGCGAATATTTTAGCGACTTCCTGGCGAATCTAGCGACTGTTTAGTGACTTTCTGGTCCCAATTTAGCGGCGCGCGCAAAAAAAAGATGGCAACACTGCCCGCGCGTTGCATTGTGGGACGTTTCCGATAATGCAACGCGCGGTTACGCCGACGGCGACGGCGACGCCGGTCAAGCCGGATATAAGAATTACAAAAAGCATGGGAAACCATTGTTAGCGCTTTGATAAAAAGCTAAATGTGGTTCACTATGTTTTTATTTTTTTCGCTTTATTAGCGTTGATGAACAGATGTTTAAAAATACTTCTAAATCGTTTCTATGTTTACAAACTCACAACCCCGACTGCTATGATTTTTCGTCGTTTCGAAAAGTAAGCAAAGCACCCGCCATACGCACGAACGCTGAGGATTGCGCCCGCCAGAAACTCTTTGTTTAGAAAATGCTGGGCTGTAAAGATCGCAATGCGCAGCGTGCCATCTTCACAGCTCAGCACGCACGTGTTCATCGATTCCGAAAGTGAGTAAAGCACGCGCCGTACGAACAAGCGCTGAACATGGCACCACGGTCAGGAGCTCTTTTCTACCTACGACCGTGACTCGTGCATAATCTGACGCTAGTCATTACAGGCTCAGCATCTAGAGGCTGAACTCAGTGAAGCAATGATTAACAGCAAAATTAGCGCTGCAAAACTCCATTACAACTCGCCGCTGCTTATTCGTCGGAAACAATATTCTATGCGACAAACGAGCGATGAACGCCGCCAAAGCCAGTACATGATGTCAAGGCGTCGTTTGCGTGAGCAACTTCATCAGCACATAAAGGACGCGCTTGCAAACGCACCAGTCACCTAGCTGCGTTTGGAGATTTGTGTTTGTCCTTTGTCCCCCTTGTTCCCCTTCTCCAGGGATTATTTTCGTCATTCTTGTCCAGCTCGCTTGCACCTTAGCATTTAATTGCATTATAATCATAACCTTAAATTGCAAGCCGTTCACCCTTGTTGGTGATAGACTGGTGGCAGCTGATAAAACCCGTTTGCTCTATATGACGTTTAACTCCTGGTTAGCTCAGTTTGTAGAGCGCTCCACTGAAAATGGAGTGTTCCCTGGTTCGATGCCAGGACCATTCACCTAACCTAACCTAACCTAACCCCTTCTCCAGGGATTATTTTCGTCAAACCAGAGTTCTTTTTCTTGAGATCCCATTGTCTGTTTACATATCAATGAAGTTACATCACGAGGTGCATAACGGGATACGGTGATCTGTACTACATGTGCCAAAAACTATAGTCCGTTGCAACCTAAGAACGAAGGGCGAGGGTAAGACGGGCCGGGGAGGAGGAAGCAGACGGAACGCTGGAGAAGAGAGGGGAAACCTCCCTCTCTCTTTAGCGTTCCGTCTGCTTCCTCCTCTCCCGACCCGTCTTACCCTCGCCCTTCGTTCTTAGGTTGCAAGATAACGCCCCACTTTTTGAATCCGTACCTACAGTTATCACGAAGTTCATAAAGAAAAAAAAATGGCGAAAACATTGCGAGGTGGTGGTATCTCACCGCCATAATTTGTTTTCCCCTAAAGCTGGGGTCACGCTGCTTATACATCATACAAAAAGACAGTCTGTAAATAGATTCAAACTTGAGTCACCACGAGATCTGAGTTTCGAATGCCGCACGGCAACGAGTTCAAGGAGACACTTGGCAGGCATGCGGCATTTTGAATGCCGGATATCGTGGTGACTGATATCAGACCTTTTCATTTCAGTAAGTTGCCTCACCGGCGGATAGAGGGCGCTGACGCACTCGGCGCCATTAGGTTGCTTCAATTTGGTTGGTTTCGGTTTCAACGTGAACGCGGCTATGCTGCTGATTTACGTTGTTTTTGCTTAATTTTATTATTAGATTATTTTCCTTGTAGCACACAACGAATAAAACAGTGGTATTGAGAAACTTCGAGGACTACGAGGTGTTTTTGAGCCTAAATTGCGGCCTTTTTTTACCAACTCCTTTGATGTATCTGACTAGGTTGGTTGCGAAACGCCTGACTGATGCACAGGGAAGATTGCCATCGTCTACGACCGTCCCCGATAACACCAGTTTCCAGAAAAACAAACTAATGAAGAGACTAACACGTGAATGTAAAGAAGCATATCGACAGCTTGATTAGCAATGTGCTGAATCGGCCAGAACAGATGAACTTGCGAGTTTACTACTCACTGTTTGGTTTTCGTGGGCACGCATCCTTTAGTGAACTTCGCAGACTAAAAACGTATCGTGTAATGACGCAATTGATATAAACAAGTAGTATCGTCTCAGCCTCTTTTTTTTTTCTAATTCAGTATTTGAGCATGTTTTGAGAGGCCGAGTAGGAAATTCCTTAAATTATCAACCCTGCTAAAGTACTCATAAGCAGCATTTCGCGATACTGGAACTCAGAAATAAATTATTTTTATATCAACATTTGCTTACTCAAGATGTGATACAAGTGACAAGCCCGTCAAATTAAATCTGGCATTTGTTCCGTAAAGTTGGCCAAATAAAATTAAAGGGCGCAGGAGGAGAAATACCTCGGAAAGTTTGGCTGAATTCTAGCGCTAGGCACCACTTGGCGGACCTGTGTGAAGAAATATTTATTTGTTTGAACAGATTCGCTTTGTAAATTTTGGCGTCGCCAGACACCAAAAGTAAGCCTCTATTCGCCATCGACAATCCTGGGCTCAAATAATTGTTAGGCAGTCGTTTTTTTTTTTTTTCGGTGTCAAATACTGCGGATTTTAGATACTAACAAAAATTAAAACAGCATACGCAAAAAAAAAAGAAGAAAAAAAGAAAGGTCGTCTTTATTGCGCATGCGCCGAACCCAAACCGCGTTTTGGATTTACAAATAGAGACGACGTTATTTCTTTGTGCACTCTATTCTAAAACTCGCTACTGTTAAGTGTCTGTGGCAGTTTCTTACGCAAGAAGTCCCAGCCTTTGTGTTAAAATAAATTTAGTGGATGGCACTGGTTATCTAAATATAATCAATAAATCACTTAAATGACTGTCGAAAAGGGAGCGAGCACGGTATACAATTTTTTAATCTTCATAAGTAAACCGACCAACCAAATGTTTACGTCGCAAAAAAAGATTGAGAACCTCATACACCATGTAGGTGTGATATTATGAACAAACAAATCGCCTGATGTTGACGTGCCATTACTTCTAGCCTCAGATAAAATACAAGTTAAAGGTTCGTTGTCTATTCTCCGCGAATTTCCCCACATAATCAAAAGAAACTGTTTTCGCTATATTATGAATACAAAGATTGATACTTTCAGGAAATACAAATAGTCTCCCTGCGCTGACTATTCTTGAAGCCTTCCGATCCTACTTGCGCGATATAAACATACGCGCTTCTTACTGAAAATGTTCCGCCACTATTAGTAAACAAACCTCAGTTGTCATAAGGACCTTTGAACCCTCGCGATGTCTTAGTCGTCGAGTAGACGTATCGAATATAGTTTCCGAAGTAAGGCGAGAAAGCGCGGTGAAACGCGACGAAAAACACGAATACAACGCATCCGCCAAGGCGCGGAGGGGAGAGCGGAGCAGCAAGTTGAAGCAACCTAATGGCTGCCGGGTCACGTGATTCCAAGATGGCAGCGCCCATGCGGAGGAGGATGAAACGGTCTTGAGCAGTATGACGCTGGCGAAGTATACTTCTGGTAGCAGCAAACACTGCAGTACGGCCCGCAAAAACTGCGTAGTAACTATTAAAAATGTAGGTAAAACTATACGCACTCCGGAGTGCATTTCGGACGAGATGGCTATACGCACTCCGCTAAGCTCGTATAAAACGAATGGTCGCAACGAGGTTTTTTCAGCGATGGCATAGCATAGGAGCTAAGGCGTCCGCTTTGTACGCAAGTGGACGTGGGTTCGATCCCCGGTGGGCGTACTTATTTTTTTTTGTTCATTTTGTTTTATCGAGGGCATAATGCGATGTTTACGACATTTCTTTTTTTTGCGACAATGTTGTCGACGAAACTTCGCAGGATTAAATGGGACTCTCTTTCGGAGGTGCGATCGGGGACAGCGGGGCTTGGGTTGCCGGCCGGACGCCGCGAAGCGGCGTGTACTGGTTACGTTTTGCAATTAGCAGCCAATACTGTCGCCGCGAAGCGCGGCGAACACAGGCAGGGGGCTGGGTTAACACGCTCCCCAGTGATACACGCGCCGTTCGAAAAGGGTGGCCCGACGGGCATGAATTCTCGGCGGAGTGCGTATAGCCATCTCGTCCGAAATGCACTCCGGAGTGATAGGACACACACAAAGCTCGCGCTCAGGCTCAAAAAGCTACGCCAAACAACGTGCAAAGATAAAAAAAAAAATGCAGCATTGTTTTTATTTAAGGAAATCCAATTGTTTTATGTACGGAGCTGATTTTTTTCTGGAGTTTTACGTTGAGTTTTACGCGCTACAGATTGCTGTCAAACTTATCAAAAGGCGCGCTTGTAGCGCTAGCCGCAACATGTTCAAATGAATATCTCAAATTAAATAATTAAATAAGCATCACAACTTGTCTATCTACGTCCCCAGAGCAGCTGTTCACCGTTCTACCACACTACACAAACATTTGTAAGTAGAAGTTGCAGTAACTCGACGTAACACACCTTCACTTCAACACTTCTGCCTCGCGCCATGCTGCGATGACTGGGTTGGGAGCGCCTACCCGCGGAGAGACGCCTCCTCCTTCCCTTTTTCCGATTACGCCCTCTCCGCACGGTTTGGCCGGAGAAGCGTTCGCACGCACGCTTCGGGATTTTGGAGGCCATGTATTTATATATCTACTGCGAAATGGCACTGCGAGATGGCGCCACCAGCCCTTGCAAGCAGGCTCTACGTTAAATTTAACGAAAAGGCAAACAGCGCACAGTAAACGGGGACTAAAAGAAATAAAAACAGGACGAACGCTGTTTTTAAATATTTTTGTTTTTCCAATGCACAAAATACATTATTTTTGGCCGTCCGGAAGCTCCAATTTCTTCGGAAACACGTCATGCCTCACTTGTAGTCAAGCGAGGCCACGCCATATCGCCGCACTACGGAACGCGCCAATTGCCATGGCGACCGCGTTTGTTGTCGAAATTTTGCCGCGTTTTCGGACGCTTCGTTTCAGAAGTTTCAAGGATCGGTTGAAAGGTGCGTCGATGCACGTTTATACAAAGACCCTAACTGGCGTTTCTTGCAGGTACGATTGCTGTCATGCGGGAGGCGAATGGCCGAACTGCACGTTTTCGGCCAGATATTAGGGGCCAGAGGCTTCGACGGTTCCAACCTCTTCTGCAAGTGGAAGCTAATCTTCGGTGAAATATTATCATTTCTGGCTATTGCCTGGCTTTTCCTGGTTCTTACGAACGATCTCGTTCTAGACTAAAGGGCGTGTCTGGTTGAGTCTCGGGCAGTACGGCGACATTCACAAACACTGCTGCTCAGTCTGTTTCACTTACGTGCGAGCTTAGCACAAGCTGCAAGATCTAGCTCCGGACATTCAGCATTCCTGCCAAGTACGCGCTCTCGTGCTGTCCATGCATCGTCCAGGGCAACATGCTCGTGCCAGTGGCGGATCCAAGGGGGGGGGCCGCGGGGGTAGCCGCCCCCCCAAACAAGGTCGACCCCCCTCCCCTCCCCTTCTCGGCGGGCAATTTGACTTGGGTGGACCCCCCTTGCACAAAAAAAATGGGAGAATAGTATCCTTAAAAAATTTTCGTCCCCCCCCCCCCCCCAAAACGGAGTTCTGGATCCGCCCCTGGCTCGTGCTTGTAGCTTCGGCTTAGAACACACATAAAGTGGAACAAACCATAGCTGCAACTTTTTAACGGGGACACAAACCTCAAGCTCTGTTCCACATTTTGGTAACAAGTATATCACCTGATTAGAAGCGATCATACATTTCTGAAGACGTTGATTTGGCAGAAAACAGATTTTTTGGTTTTCAAGACAATTAACTATTTATTAGTGTGTGTGTTTTTTTCCCCCACTTTTCCCGCTAGCTATCATCGATGAAATTGCTGTTTTTATCACGATGTGTTTTTTTCTTGAAAATGTTGGGAAGTGATATTTCGACCCTCAAAAACAAACGAGCTCTCCAGGAACCCAGCATGACTTGCACATTCTACCCACTGGTACTGTTCACACATTACTGCCCTTCATCGTCAGCCCTCGGAAATGCTATTGAATGAGTCTAAATGAATTCAGATCATAATTCTTTCGTCCCTACTCTAATCTGGCCTCCTTTACCAACACTATGGTGAGCAGTAGCCTTAGATTTATTTTGCATCTAGCAGTTGGACGATGAGACATATGACTAAATTAAATCACACTCACGAAGTAGCGAGTCAGAATCATTAAGCTGGGTTAACCTCTTCGTCTTCCAATAAACCAGTTTTCTCTCCCAAACCACGCTTTCCTTAAATGTTTTCATTCCATGTTGTTTTTTGTGCTCATGAATTCCTGTCGATGGGAAAAGAGTGCTTGCCCCCTCCCCTCTGTTGCAACCAGGGGCCGACGCAGGTATTGAGAGCGAGGTGTTGGTCCATGTATGATGTTTAAGAACCACCCCGTTTCCATGCCTTAAATTTTTACACATGCGGAATTCAAGAAGTATGTTGAGACATCCGGCTTATCTCCCCCCCCGTCCCTCCTCCACCATCTTTCACCCTCAATTCAAACTTGGGGGTGTCGGCAGCCTGTGGACAAGGCCAGTTGCGGAGAGCTGTTCTCCATTGTTTCTTTCCTCTTGGATGCTTCTTATTTGTCTTGGAACTTTTTGCGTGCTTTGATGCTGTAGTCGAAGCCTATCTCTGTTTGGAACAGGTTCGCGCAGTAGAGCCGCGGTGAAAGTCTGGTGCCTGGAACGCAACTTTGGCTCTGAAGCGGCAACAAATGCCGTCACAAAAGCTTTGACGGCGGAGCACTGCGGAAGCTACACCAGCCTTGACGATGTAGCAGAAAATGGCCAATGCTGAGTGTAGACTGAAGGTTTCACAGTGTTTACGAGGTTAAATCCATGCAGTATACTATGATGAATGGTTGCGTAACACGGTCAGAATTATTTAGAGCCCACGTTGAAAGCGTGATGCGTAATATTGGGAGGTCCGGAATTCGAACGCCGGCACCACCAAAGATTTTGTCATTCGGCAGCTTCGTAACCTTTGTTCCATTTGATAGGTGCAGATCATTCACCTGCACATTTTCTAGAAAGTATTAAATGTACATTAACAGATTGGTAGCGTCCCAGGGCTGTGTGGTACATCGTGCCAGTGGGTTTTCTCGTCGTAAGAATGCAGTCAATTACTTTCAAACACAAATGTGTGAGCCAGCCTCGAAGGTAGCCTCGAGTGTTGTGGCCACCTTGGCTTTTTGCCAGGTGACGGGTGGACCTTGGTGGAAGGTTGCAAGGAAGGGCAGACCCAGGTGGATCGGCACCGCTGGGAGGAAGACAGGGCGGTCTGGAGCCACCCCATCGACGTACACCTCACCACCCGTGGGATACAAGGTGAGAGAACGTGGGCACCTTGGTCGCCGGTCATTACTCTGAGCACACCGTCGCACTCATCTCTTACGACAGTGTGGGTGTTCGAATGTGGTGTTATCACTTGCTCGTATCGTGCTCGTGTACAGGGTGTTCCCAAGCACTATTCGGGCTTAAGAAATTCGCATGAATTAACCAAGGAACAGAGTTCGCTGAAACTTTTCATAAAGGTGCCTTTAGGTGGTGCGTTTAGCATACATCATTGTAGGTTTGAAGAAAAAAATGGTGAGTCTAAAAATCCTGTTTTCTGTTTTTTATGCATAGGGAAGAAGGACGAGAATATTCCCTTTTCCAGGGATTATTATTGTGATTCCTGTCCAGCTCACTTGCACCTTTGCATTAATTGTATGATCATCATAGGAAGGAAAACTGTAAAAACAGTCTGTTTGACGCTGCGCACGGATGATAGCACGCATGCTTGGATCTGCTAGATTTGCATTCGGGCGTTCATATCTCGAAGAAACATTCACGTTTTTCGCTTTGTGTTGTGCCATCTGCCAGTGTTCGCTATGTTTTTAAGCAACAGACAGAGACGTGCTTTTGGGAACTTTAGCAAACAACAAGAAGGTTTGATATCAGGAAAGAGCGGCTTTTACAGGCACCGCCGATGGCGCTAAAGTGGTGGTGCTCTAACTGCTGACTCAGCCTAAGCCGACGAACGTATCTTATCACACATCTTCCCCCTTTTCATTTGATGTTGTTCCTTGGTCGTCACAAAGCAGAAACTGTTCCGTCACGAAACTTGGAATTGTTCAGGAGGAACCACACCTTCCACTACGTGTGTGAGTGTGACCAGGCTCGTTGCACTGCTGTATGACTTTCCTTTGGCCACTGCATGTTTCCGACGATTCCGGGGCTAGTTGTATCATTTCTGGACTGTTTTCGAAGTCATTGCAGGCAGCGAGATTAGATGAGTCCGGTTTCTTCGCACAGAACTTTCATCGGTGTCGACCCAGTACGATCTTGGCTCCCGCGGTGTGCCCTTGAACGGTCCCTTTTCTTTGGAGGTCCATGATCCAGACATCTGTTCCTTCGGACAACTCGGATAGGTCACAAACTCCATGGCGTCGGTTGTAGTCCTTCTTCTGGTGGCAGCGGTGAGTCTTCTCGAAAGCTGCCAGCTTCCCTAAGTCCAACGTCTGTGGCAGAAGGCTTTTGCTTGACGTCGGAAGGGTCGTGCATAGTCTTTTGCCCATGAGCAACTCGGCCGGACTGAATTCGTTCTGTAGTGGACTTGTTCTGTAGAAGACAAGTGTTTTATAAGGCTACTCAATGGGACGAGCTCTGGGTAGCAAGGAAAAATAATCCGTCATGACCAACCACTATTTGCCCCCAGAAAAAATAGGTCCATTGCGATTTGCTGCCACGGCCTATTTGGGAACTCGGCCTCTTGTAGAGGCATCTTTCTGTTGGTGCTCTGTTTCAGGCAACTGTGACAGTCCTTAACGAGACGTTCAATGTCCACATCGATACTTGGCCGCCACACCGAGCTCTTGGCCTGTGCCCGACACTTTTCAATTCCGAAATGCTCCTCGTGGACTATTCTAAGGACTGATTGCCGTAGTGTCGCTGGGATCACTATTCTAGATCTGCACATCAGCACGTTTTTATTTACTGCAATACTTTGCCTCTCTTCCAAGTGAGGCTTAAGGCTGAATCCAACATCTCGGCGGCTTGGCCGTGCCTTTTGCACACAGGTTGATTAGGGCTTGACATACCGGGTCTTGTACTTGTGCTTCAGTGATCAGTTGCAACATGGGCGCTGTCACCGTGATTAATGACGCCACCCAGTGGAGATAGCCCAGGACGTCATCCTTTAGTTCAGTGGACTCCGATTTTTGAAGGGGTGATCAGAAAAGAGTGTCGGCCACCGTCAAGTACCGGCCTGGAACATACACAATGTCATATGTGCAGCGCATCAGACGCATGTGCATTTGTTGTAATCTTGGTGTTAAAGCATCGATCCCTTCAGACCCAAATAAAGACACCAACTGCTTGTGATCTGTGTCCATGCAGGAGGGAATGCCTACAAGGTTAAAGCATCTGATCCCTTCAGACCCAAACAAAGACACCAACTGCTTATGATCTGTGTCCAGGCAGAAGGGAATGCCTACAAGGTAGTCACGAAACTTTTCACTCGCACAGACCAAGGCAAAGCCTTCTTTTTCAATTTGGGCGTAGCGCCTCTCCGTGTCTGTAAGTGTTCTTGAAGCATAAGAGATCACTTTGAACTGACCTTCATCTCGCTTTTGGCGCAAGGACGGCCCCAAGACCGTACGATGAGGCGTCGGCCGCTACCACTCTCTCCTTTTTGGGGTCATAGATTCCTAAAACAGGATCCGATGAAGAGAAGCGTCTTCCACTTCTTGAAGGCTTCTTCTTGTGCGGGGCCCCAAACAAGCCCCAAGACAGTACGATGAGGCGTCGGCCGATACCACTGTCTCCCTGTTGGGGTCACACTTATCGCGGTTTAGAGTGATTCGAGCTGTCTGGACGCGTTTTAGTGCAGCCCAAAGCCGCTCATCATGCTGTGCTTGCGTCGCTCCCCAGATAAGCACGTCATCCATGTGGCAGACGACTCCTTCTAATCCTGACAGGACTTTACCCATTCGTCTTTGAAAATGCACTGAGGCCGATGAAATGCCAAAGGGCAGTCTGTTTAAAATAAAATCTTCCAAACAGCGTGATAAACGTTGTGAATTCTTCGCTCTCTTCACTCAAAGGTATTTGCCAAAAACCAGAGTTTGCATCCAGTTTCAAGAATGTGCTGGCTCCGTGCAGCATGCCGATGGCGTATTCCACTGCTGGGTTGTACGTATCTATTGAGTTGCGTGAAGTCTACACAAATTCTAACTGCCACTGAAGGTTTTGGGACAACTATCATTGGTGTGCGCCATGTTGTTGGCTCGGTGACAGGAAAGATGACGCCTTGTGCTCGCATCTGTTCCAGTTCTTGCCTGGTCTTCCGAAGCAAGGGCCGAGGAACCCCTACGAGGGACACCAAAGCGAAAGGTTTCGCTTCCGGCTTCAACTTGAGGTTGTGTTCCTCTTTGAATGTTCCATACCCGTGGAACACTTGTGAAAAGTCGGACTGGGAGATCAGGTTTTTGACGCTGTTGATTTGTGAGAGTACAGAGAGCTTTTCTATTGCTGGTCTTCCCAGTAAAGGGGTTTGGAGGCCCCAAAGAACGTACACTTCTTCACGACTGGTGTTTCCTGCAACTGTCATGTTCATCGGTGCCATCCCTGATATAGCAAAATGTTTACTGTCTGGTCCTTGAAGCACTTTGGGGGCTGAAGTTTTGTCGTAAGAAAGACCTGAGCGAAGAGCTCTTCTGAGATGACTGTTTCGTCTGCCCCGATGTTGATCTTGAAAACCACATTCGAGGAATCGACGAGAACTGGAACCTTCCACCTTGAGGCAGATGAATGGAATGCAAATGTCAAGAAAGCCTGCTTCTTTGGCGACGTTGTCCACATTTTTTACCCCTTTGCGTTGATCGACACACGGCCTTGAAGTGTCCTCTTTTGTCGCACTTCCTGCAGACCGCTTCTTTCTCCGGACAAGACCCTCAGTTGTGTTGTGCTTTTCCGCACCAGCCGCACGGTCTGGAGGAGTTGCCTTCGCTTTCACCCGAAGGGGCTTTCTTTTGAAGGTTCCCGCGCTTCTTCTGGACTGTACGTGGTTGACTTGCTCGTCTTGCACGCCGTGGAGTTCTACCTGCTGTTGATTGACGATCTCGTGTTGTCGTGCCACCAGGGAGCGCTTTCTGCAGGTTAAGCTCCAAATCGAGCTGCAGGGCTCTGGAAATCTCGCGGTCTTGAAGGCCCACCACAAGGCAATCTCGGATTAAATCTTCACGCAGGTCCCGTAGTCGCAAGTAGTAGAGGGGGCATGCAGCGCGGCTAACAAAATCCTTGACGTATTCACGGTCTCTGTTGCGTTCTGGAGTTAAACATCACTCGTTCATAAAGGATGTTCTGCTGGGGAATTAAAGTAGGCATCGTATTGCTTTATTAGGACCTCAAACTTCTCCTGTTCAGCCGGTTCAAGCTTGAAAGTGTTAAATATCTCCTCTCCATGCACCCTCATTAGGTAGACCAACGCACAAACTTGACTTGCTTCGATCTTCGCGTCCAGTCCAGATGTCGTACGGAACCGAAGAAATCATTTCTTCCACAAGGGCTAGTCGTTGGGCGTTGCAAAGCTGGTTTGGGTGGCATCATTTGGAATGAAGCCATCATGCTTAGAGGTAGTTCTCGGTGACGTATCTGTAGACTTGTACGACGGCCGGCTGCCGAGTGGGAGTGCAATGTCCTTGTTTCAGGGTTTGTCCGACGCCCGGTAGCCATAGTCCCTCAGCCTGCACGCCACTCCTGACACCATATGTTCGCTATGTTCCAAGCAAAAGACAGAGACGTGCGTTCGGGAACGTCAACAAACAACAAGAAGGTTTATTATCAGGAAAGAGCTGCTTTTATAAGCACTGCCGATAGCCCTGAAGCGGTGTTCCAACTGCTGACTCAGCCTAAGCCGATGAACGTATCTTATCACACAGCCAGTAGCTGCATCCACTAGACGGTTTTTGCCGTTTTCCTCCTTGTGCATAGAGAAAAAAATATATATATTTTAGGCTTCAATTGTGTGTTGTGTTGTATTGTATTTATTATCCATTTAAAGGGGTGCCAGGGATAAAAGGTGAATGGAAACACCCGGTGAAGGTTTCAGCGTAGGGTTTCAGCGAATTCCTACGGGTTTCAGTCGAATCACAGCTCATACAAAACAATCGAGGCAAAAAAATATAGGTAAGAAGAAGCTACACTTTTTTATACAGCATTCGCATTCATGCTCATAAATATACCGCTTCTTTACTCTTTCCTCGAAAACCTTTCATTGTAAAGACACCTTTGTGCCATAGCACTTTGCACAAAAATGTCTTTTGGTGTGCAATTATCACTCTCAAATTTGGTGAGTGTAGGTTATGGACAAAAATGCCAGAGGAAAAATGTTTTATTCCTATGCGCAGAGAGAAGAACTGAAACAAACCACCTTGTTGGTGCGGATACTCACAAATAGTACCCCACGCACACTTTATGAAAAGCTTAATTGCACACACTTCATTCATTGGCTTCTTTAACAGCTTTTTTCATGACTGAATAGCACTTGAGAACACGTTGTACGCAATCTGTTTCCCTTGCACTTGGCACACACCTGCTGAATTTCCTTTCCAGCGCACTTTGCAAGACTACAACTGCCCAGATTAGTGGCGCCACCTCTGTGCAGCGGCATCAAGTAGCTTTTCGAACCTGGTTCGCTGCAGTGTCCCCAGATGGCGATAGTTTTATTGTCCCCACATTTTTTCGTATTCGGAGGGGGCACAAAGTTTCAAACTTTTGTAGTGATATCGACTCTCCATTGCAAAAAACCTCAGAAAGCATGGTATTACTTTCTTCTTTCTTTCAGATTATTGTTTTTGCTGGGTTGCAAACACGTCCCAACTTTCCGCATTGGCACAACATCCCACAATCTTTTCTCTTGGCCAGGCAGGCCCTGGCTAAAAGAGAACCATTGTCTTGTAGTTATCGTGAACACGAAAATCACGATTGTTGCACTTTGCCCTAGATATGATCTGGCAAAGATATTGCAGCTCGTGAGGTGCTGTAACATATGGCTACATAATTTCTAGATTTTGTCCTTTGATCGACAAATTTTACACCTCCGTAATGACAGTAGACCTTCCTCCGAAGTTTGTACACCCTGTAGTGGCCTTGCGAAGCATGCTTGTTGTTTCCTACTACAGTGAAACCTCGTTATAACAAAATGGGATATAACAAACTAATGGATATAACAAAGCAATCATAATTCCCCTTGCTTGCTAATAGTGGGAAGAACTGGACATTGGCTATAACAAACTAATGGGTATAACGAAATAATTACGACCGCTCCTTCAACTTTGTTATAACGAGGTTTTACTGTATCTTGAAAGGATGGTCCCAATCACGAATGTCGTCACTGGAGACGAGACGAGGACCAAGAAGTCGTACGTTGACGGCTGGCATCTTCCCATCCGGGGCTCACATACCACGGGTTCATACTTTTTCCATTCACCAGAATGTGGCACATGCGTCCAGCCCCGGTCACACATTCCCAAGTTGTTTATTTCAGTCGGTGACGACTACACATGTCTCGTATGTTCTGCGCCACTGGACTCTCGCTTGCTCTTTGGTTTCTTTCCTTTAAAGAGAAACTCCAGTGGAAAACCAAACCAAAATAAATGACCGGTATCACTTTAGCGGCACGAAATGGGATCACAGCCAAAATATTACGTCAAAGTGAAGCCACATACTCCACTAAAACCGGTTTTAAATGTGCGACCAGGTGTTATATAGCGGGCAGCAAGCAGGTTGGCATTTAGTCAAGGAACACTGGCGTGCATTACCCCCGTGACTCCCCTCGCGGTTCATTGATTGGTTGTACCGCGTACCGCAGCGCCACGATGACGTCACGTCGCAGTCGTACGGCTGACGAGCAGTGTTGCCATCCTTCTAGCAGATTTATTTATTTATTTATTTACCCTCAATGTCCAAAGACATTACAGAGGGGAGTGGGAAATACAAAGGAGTAACAACAGGCAAAATAAGCACAGTCATATATCAAAAAAATAAAGAATTAGATAGAGCATCTTTAAAAATGACATAGGTCATCAATGGTGGCAATGTCATGAGGAAGGTGGTTCCATTCTACAGAAGTGCGCGGAATGAATTAATAAAAAAATGCATTAGTGTTGCGTGGAAAGACGCCCACTTTGTTCTTATGATCTAAGTGACGGGAAATATAATATGGAGGGGTTAGTAGATTGTGACGCATGGCGGGATTATGATAAATTTTGTGAAAAAGGGACAGACGAGAATATTGTCTACGTAAAGCAAGAGTGAGTAATGATAACGATAGTTTCATGGATGTTACACTAGAAGTACGGTGGTAGTTGGAAAGTATGAAATGTGCGGATTTGTTCTGGACGGCCTCCAATGATTGAACGAGGTATTCCTTGCTGGGGTATTCCATGATAGTGTCGATTTTGCCGTAGACGCCCCAAACCAAATTTTGAGTCGTGATATTTATAAAACCGCACACAATACCAAGAAAAAAATTTGTATCTTGTAATTCAGGGACACTGCCTTAGCAGAAAACAGTCGTAGTTCCAAAGTAAACAATATTGACCAGGGTTGCCCTTTAAAAATAGTAATCATAATCTTTATTTCAACCCAGGAGGGTTGAGGTGTACCAGAAGGGCTGGGGGGCCTGGGCCCGCACTAGTATTTCTAGTACACCGAAATAGAGCAAGAAATCAAGGGGGAGTAGGAGGAGGGGATGAGGAGAGGAAGGGATGGGGGCAGGGCAAACCCTCCTCTCCGTACCCTTCCCTCCTCCTCCTCAAGAGCTGCAGATCTAATTCTGCATTACAGGGAATTGCAAACGTCTTTCATTCTTTTCTCTTGTTGTTGTTGGAAGTTCTGTGTCCAACCTCCAGGATCGCGCCATCCGACGGCATGACACTCTGGCTTTTGCAACGTCATTTGTTTGCCATTTCGGGACTGCTTTCGGCGCTTGGGTGGAACGCTTAATACAGCGGTTGGAGACGCATTCCGTGGCATAGTGTTTGGCTTTGGTAAATCTCAGAACTTTCGCCACGTGGTTCCACCAACGGCAGAACTCGAAAAGCATGACGGGGGACGTCTTTGGATCGTGAGCCAGGCTTGCATTGAACGGCCCCAGAGGCACTGGCCGGGGCCGTTCGGGCTGCCGACGAGTCGACTTCTTGCGAAACTTCGAGTGAATAATGGCTCGCATTAAAGTTGAGCATCGATCTATGAATTAATGGTCAATGCGCAGGCGAGCTGGTGCGTATCAATCGTGATGTTTGAACCCTGAGACGTGCATCTGTCAACTTTCTTTCGCTTCTTCTAAGATATCTTCAAGTTTTCTTCCCATTCTCGGGGTTTAAGCGTCATGATTTATTGATCTATGCTTCTTTATGCCGCCGACTACTCTGGCAAGAGCATTCGATTGCCAAATGCGAGCGAACTCGTGCGAGCCAGAAACGCTGCCTTCTTGCATAGGCTCACACAGGGCTAAACGTTTCGGCGTGGCATCCGACGAGATTCTGAGCCAGAACTACGTCACCCGAAACCGCCCCGTGGGTGAGGGGTGAGGAGGTGTCGCTCTGTTCCGAGCACCGAGCGACCGGAAGTTCACGAGTCCCAGTAGCCCACAAGCGCTCGGCGACGCCACGACGTTCAGAACGCGCCTCGAGCCGGTGTGATTGCCATCCTATCCTGCCCATTTGTCGAAAGTGGTCGCAAGGCGGCAACAAATCGCGTCACAGGAGATGTTGTGTGCTGTCGGATGTCACAGATCTTGCGGTCGATCCTGCAAATGCCGGCAAAAGGGCCAAGCGGATGCGAGGGTCGCCGTCGTTGCGGGGTCCGTCTCGCGTCTGCTTAGCATTTCGTAGATTGTCGGGATTCAGAGTTACCTGCAGCAGAAGGGCATCTACCCAGTCTACCTCCATTACTCTGCCAGAAGGCAACAACGCGACACTTTTACGACGGTGTCCTGCAGGAATCGAGGGATTGCGTTTGAGGACGCGGTAAACACGTCGGTTGACGATGCGTTCCGAACACCGAGCGACGTCGAAGCCGGCGAGTCGCTGCGTGCTCTGTGGTCAGGGGTGTTGCGTCCCATGCAGACTGGCCCCGACTGGTGCTGGAGGTGTGGCGCCAAGACGCGTACGGACGGAGTGACCTGTCCGGCTACGCCAGCTGCCATCTGCCGAGCTCCCCGGGGCGCCACCTGCTCCAGTGCGCCGCGTGGCGCCCCCTGGGCTCCCTGTCTGAGGAGACGTCCCGACACTTCCTCGGCGGCAGCCTGCGCCTGGCCGACCCGGACGCCGCGTGCGGGCGGCCGTGCGACCGGTTCCGCCTGCGAGCACGGTCGTGCGGGACGGTGCACTTGGACGTGTACGTCGTGCAGCGGGACTTCGACAAGTACGGCATCGAGACGTAGCGGGAGGGAAGGGCCTCCCGTCGCTCTCTGAGGCTCCTGCCGCGAAGCGGTGGTCGGGCGTTTTCTATAGGTTGTCTGGACGTGGGCCGGGAGCGACGTGGTACGGGGCGTGGGCGCCGGGATGGCCCCAAAACGTGGTCTGCAGCAGACGCAGCTTGTTTGTGTACCCTGCCTTTAGCCGCCGAAAGTTGTACGATGGTCGTCAGCGCGCTGCAGTGGAGTCGCCACGCCGTTTTTGCCGTCGCTAACACAATAGCAGAAGCAGGGGCTTTTGATACTTTCCGTTTAACGTTTGCGGTTTAACTTTCTGAAATGCAGCCATAGTTCTTTTGACTGCTGCATTTGGGATACATTTGTCTATTTCGAAGCAGCTGAAGAACGTCTACCTACAACCCGACTTCAAAGTTTTGGCTGGTGGAACAAATAGCGTTGGAAAGTAAAAGCACCAAATCGAACGAGAAATCAACGATTGTTTTAAGTTCCCGCGAGTTTTCACCGATCCCAATGCCATAATGGAGAAAGTAGGCCGTAGCGGCGCGCATCTGCTCAACCTTTTAGTTCAGGTCGACGTTCCGTAACGGAATGATGTGCCTCCGGCTTAATCTCGCTTCCAGAGTCCTTTGTCTTTGCCTGGTGCTCCAGTGTTCTTTTAGAGCAGCGAGGAGCAACACCACGGAAGTGCAGGCAGAAACCTCACTCGGCGCAACGGCCGTAACGTCCGAGACAACCGCAGTACAGACTTCCCCGCAAACGGTGGTGACAACGGTCGCAACCACCGCGGCTACGACGACGGGAACCACCGCCCCGACCAAGAAGCCGCCTTCAAAGACACTGACGCAGCTGAGGCCCAGTGAACGCTGTTTCTGCGACCTGAAAAGGAACTCGTGCGACGTCGGAATGCTGCTGCGACTCGGACTGCACAGAGGATGACGCAGAGTCGTTCGCGTTCTGCGTCGACAGGGTGCCGGAGGCCCCCGACCCTGCGCTACTGTACCAAGCGGGACGCCATCTTTGCGAGCCGAACACTCTTCGAGAAGCGGCCCGTGGGAGACCTCCTCTGTGTCGTGGTCGACAACGTGCGGAAGAAAGACATCTTCGGCGAACCGCCTGCCGTTTCGTCGCCGGCGGACGTGCACAAGCTCGTCGAGGAAACGAGGCTACGGCTGGATGGCGGACGGCGCCGAGCAGACGACGAAAGTGCGGTTCAAGGCGGGGGACGCGCTGCTCCGGCTGGAAGACGACGGCGGCGTTGGGGAATGGAGTGAGTGTATTGGAGAAAGTTTGTCTGTAGTCACCGGCAGAATGAGGACGGCGGAGCGTTTTTTTCACATGCCCGTTCTCCAGTATGCGCTCGTTGCCTTCTGACGTGCTTTGCCTGTGCGTGCACACTCGAGGCGCGTGAGGGGCCGAAATATTATTGAATCTAGAAATCTCGCACTGGAGGCGGGACAACTGAAACTCCTCCCTCCCTTTGTCATCCTGTCAGTGACTACGGTGTCTGTGTGTACGGGGTGCGACGCAGTCAGCACGACCGCAAAATTGCTGGTTTTCGCAGTTTCTTTTTTTTTTTTTTCACAGCTAAAACGTTGCTTCAAGCTATACTCGCCGTCAACTATTTTGTGCTATATTGTCAAGGCTAGTGTGGCTTCCCCCGTGCAGCAGCCCCGTACTGCTGCAAGAGCACGTGGCTTCGTCATTTGTCTCACTCGCACGCGATCTCGTGCGAAGGAGCTTTGACGGCGTTGGAGCATTGCAGCAGCTACACTAGCATTGACAAGGTAGCGCAAAATAGTTGATGGCGGGTATGGCAGCAAATAAGCTGCCTCGCTAATACTGGAAGCTCCTTCTATTCTAAACACTCCAGTACTCCACTCAAGACTCCAGCTTCTGAAAACTCCAGTTGACCTGGAGTCTTCACAAGTAAATGACGCTATGGAAAAGTGTATGCTTTGCAACATTCTTGATCTCTGCGAGCCCCATTTCCTTACCCCAAGACCTGAAACAATTCATTACACTCAGTTTTGTTCGCATGGTGGAATCCACTTATGACAACCGCAACGACAACCAAACCATAGTGCGCACAAAAACAGACATTCATTAATTAGTTAGGCAGCGTTAACACCATTTGGAGGATTGCGCATATTTGGACTGCCTCTGGGGAGCGGAAAGAATTCTCTTAGCCGTTTGAACTATATTCTAAAAACTTGCTCCTCATGTGCTAGGCACAGAGCAGTAATGTTCTCATAACTTCTTACCTGAATGGGCGATCGCTTAAAGATGCACAAACTTCAAATTCATATTGTCAGCGGTAGTGTGTTGCAGGTTTCGAATATTAGTGCAAGCCCCTCCCCATTGAGCTCTCTGCTCATTGTGATTGGTTGTTTCCTCCTCTCCACTTGCCTCCTCTCCAGCTTTCTCTGTGCTAAACCGGAAAGAGTGGAGACCTTTGTGGAGGAGCTTGTCCTGCTATTCCTAAGACTAGCGCATCTGTCTGCTCAGTGGACATTGTCAGCTGCTAGCAGCAGATGTGACTATAAAGACACACAAACTGCCACAACATAACAAAAGTAACAAGAAAAATGGTCGTGCCAACACTCGACAGACATTGCAACAGTCAGAGTGAAGTGCAACTGAAAGCGGAAGAGGCATTTTGGAGGTTCTCTTCCAGACGAAAATAAAAAGTAACCTCAAACAAAACACAGGAGTGCTCAGACAACACAAATGTCTCGGTATTTGAACGAGACGTCAAAACGTGCGGGCTTAGCGCTGCAGACAAAGTGGTCTTCGTAAGTGCCAGAAACAAACAAAAGAATATAAAACATATTTATTTATTTTATTTGTTTTTTATTTACAACTGCCCTCAGAGCCCTGAGGGGCATTACAGAGGGGAGTGGTTGGTTAGTACAATTCTAAATTTAGCGTTATCGGTGATGGTAACGATGTCATTGGAAAGGCCGTTCCAGTTCACAATACATAACAATCCAATCGTAAAAGTAATACAATCAGTGGCGTCGGAAGGAAGGGGAGGGGGGGGGGTTTGACTGCCCTCCCCCCCGGACAGTTCAGAAATTTAATAGAAACAACACGGGGAGGGGGCACAAAATCGCTGTCGCCCTCCCTCACCACGACCACCATTGCTCCCCCCATCTCCTAAATAATTCCGACGCTTCTGAATACAATCTAGCTGTAGCTTTGAGTCCAAAAAAAAAAGACAAACAACAAGAAGCAGGTGGAAAAACAGATATAGCAGCATCTAAAACTCTAAAAAAATAAATTAGAAAGATGGAATCAGTAGCAAGACCATCTGCCATGTGCGGGAATTTATAGTTGAAAGAAGAACGCAAATCAAGTCAGCCATCCCAGTACTAATCATCAAAATTTTCTCATGGTATTCAGTGCAAGTGAGAGTCGCCTTTTCATGTTAGTACAATGCTCTATTTGTGCGTACTCGTGAGAAATAACAAATCTTCTGTGAAGCTTTTTTTTTTTCAATTCAGTAAACATGTACATTTGTTTTGTTATTGACCTTAGGTTTTATGTGCACAATCGCCTCCCCAGCAGCATGCTAATATATTGATAGTAATGTTAGTTTAAAATAGGTTTTATGGTGCCTCTTATTTCCTCAATTGGCAATGGTGTTAGTGGAATTAGCAAGTTTTCCTAATCGACGAGACGGTTAAGAGAGAAACGTTATTAGAAAACAGCACTGTCAACAACAAAAGTAAGATGGATTGATTGATGAGAACACTAGAGCTGAGGGGTAGCTATGTCTTACGGCTTTTAGACATTTACTTATTTCAGAAAACAATGCAAACATAAATTTGTGCTTTGTCAACGTTACATGAGCTGTGACATCAGAGGGCTCTCTTGGGGAGAAAGGCAAAATTTTTTTCTAAAAGCCGAAATGCATTTTTTCAAAAAGAGCACATCCGTCACTGACGATATTGAACATATTTCTCAACATTCATGGGGGCAGAAGACAGGCGAAGTCAGTACGTCGTGTAGAATTTGTCTGCTAGCGGAGACTTCAGCCTCACTAGGGGCACTGCCATCATATTTCTCCCGTGCACTGCTGGAGTCTCCAATATTAGTCTCAAAGGTATTTGCTTGTAGTGTTCTGGGATATGTGGTGCCAGTCGAGGTGGAAGAATCTGGCATTTGAAGCCGAGCTGTACGAGTAAAATGCAAAGTTCCCGTACAAGCTCGTGGTAACCATGCCATTTGGTGCACTGCATGTCTAAAATATCCCTGGAATTAACTCACCGCACCTCTCTTGAGCTCGAATGCAAGTGTCTCGAGACATGATGCTCTCCTCGGTGGAACAGTGCTACTAATTGGTGGAGTGACAGCACTTACTAATTATTTCTATATAAATTTGGATTAGTGAAATTGACCATTGTTGGCTGGAGGGCTCGCTTGCACGTGCATTGCACACTGAGCATCCTGAGCATAGCAAGTGCGTGTGCAAGGAACATTCTAGTGGCTTTGCAAGTTAAAGTGCTGCAGAGCATGAAATTTAGAAGATGGAAAGGGAAATGGGAAAATTAAAAGGTATCCTAATTGTTATTTGTTGTGCATGACAAAGATTCTCGGTGAATCAACTGCTGCTGTTTGGGCATTCTGGTTCTCAAGATGCTTTTAGGCAGTGCCGCAGATAGAGTATCTGAAACTTCCATCTTTGTACAAATCATGTAAGTCACCTGTGTCCACCAGGTTTGCCACCTTTCAACACCTAGTATCATGCCCTAAAAATTAAGAACTGAACGTTTGCAAAGTGGAATTCTAGTTTTAGCAGTGATAAGTATGTGGCAGTCGAACAACAGTCGTTTCAGGGATCACATTTCAAGAGGCTGCCGTCTGGTACCACTGTTGTATTCTCTTGAGCCGGCGGCCGAAAGTGCACCGATTTCATTTGGTCGCGGACAATACCAGCGGTGGCCATTGAGGGGTGGTGACAGTTTGATCTTGTGAAGTGAGCGATTCATTCTCAAGTTTTCCAGACCATCACTGGTTTTGTTTCTCCAGTTGCTCATCAAAACCTATGAATGTCTCATTCGTAAGCTGCAGGTAAAATGTACCTGATTTCCACTCTCTTTCCTTTTTTCTCTTCCGCAAGGACTACCGATACAGCTGTTCAGCACTGCCTGTGAAGCCACGGAAGTTGTGACCTACCTTCGGGACCAAGCATTCGAATGCACACGCGGCGTCGGGGTTCTCGATAATTGGTGCACATCCGACCCCGCGCTGAGTGCCCAGACGTACTATCGAGGCTTTGCAATCTCCTCTTCAGCGGACGACCGGGTTCAAGTCCTTCCGGCTCTCTGCTCCGGCGACGTCTGCTCTGACTTCTCGCCGTCTGCTCACGTTGCCAGCTACGCAGACAACGGAGACTGCAGAAATGTCGTCTCGCAGGTTACCTACAGGATCGTTCATAACGGTGTTCACGGTATCATTAACATTACTGCCAGGTACGAGACTACGACCTTACAGAGCGGTGCCACCGAGTTTCTGCAGAGATTTAGAACGTCCTACGTATGGTCGTCGGACGGCGCATCGCCTGCTGCCGAGCGCAGCGGCAACCCTGGCTACCTGCCAGGGCTTCCTATTCCTGCCGAATGTTTTCAGGCAAACGGCACCAGGTGCAGCCAGTCGGAGGAGAGGACGTGGTTGACGGTCCCAGACGCCAGGAATGGGGACTGCACGACTCTTCTTATGGGCGAGGCCCTCAAGTTCGCTTCGAACCTCAGGACAGGTTGCCTGGTGCGGTCGGCTGCCTTTAAGAACTGCACCCTTCTGCAGAAAGCGGTGTTTGACTACCTGGTGGGGGAAAGTTTGTCGCTCACGCACGTCGCCACGTTTGGCAACTCGAGCCGTTCAAAAGTCGGGGAGCACGTCCCAGTCCTGCGCGAGAACGTGCCCTCGAATCCTGCCGAGCGGGCGGCTTCGGCAGATGACGTCAGAACCTGCAAAGTCGAAGCCACCAGCGTTCACGTCTTTGTCCTGTACGCGAGGACAGAGCATGCGGACAATCCACAAAACAAGATTGTGTCTGTGTTGTACCGCTACGGCGGGATGACGGAAGTCAGGCTCTTCCATCTTCCCACGAGCCAGTGGCTGGAGGTGTCGTTTGAGGCAACGTTTGTAGACGTCTCCCGGAAGGCAGTTCAGATCTTTGCACCGCCGCCCACACTCGAAGCCCATCTGCCAGAGGACTTCTTCTATCCTTTCTTTTTGGAGTCTAGTGGCGGGAAATGCTACATATGCCATAACCAATGCAGCTGCTGTGTGTTGGTCTTTACTGCCGTTACCTTTCCGCTGCTTGCTTTCAAGGCACTGCCGCAGATGTGAAAGCAAAGCGTCTTGTTTGTCCAATTGTGCGTTCTAGGATCACTAATTTACACTCTGAATGTCACAGGTCTGGGCCGACGTCATTGTATAGCAGCTGTGGTGTCTGTGGCGTTTATTTGTTTGATTTATTTTCTTGCTGCGTGCATGCTCTTGATTTTTAAATTGCCTGATGCTTGTTTGAACACCAGTGACCGCCCCCGCAAATAAAGATCATGATTATGTAAACATGCAGACATCTGTTTACTAAGAGTCCAGATAAATGTCTACCGTAAAATACCGGACAAGCGCCCGCTCAAACGTTGGAGATGATCGCAAAAAAATGGGGGATGGGCGCTTGTCCGGTCATCAGTTTTACATATAAATGTACTGTACATATTTTCTCCGATTTTACAAATTTGGGACTGGGCGCTTAATGTGGAATGGGCGGATGCGCGGTATTCTACGGTAAGCAGTTATTCCTCCATATTGTATTTACAGTGCGTGGAAGCCATTTGGATTTATAATTGTTGTGTCATAAACAGCATGCAGTTGAACTGAGAAACTAAGACGGTAATGGGTGCTGTTGAAACTCGCATTTAAGAGAATGCAGCTCATCTGGTTTCATCTGAAGGAGAAATCGGCTTGAGAAGGTAAAACTTCCCAAACCCTTTGTAGTTTAACTACGGATTTTCATTATGATTATTAGCATTATTTTTCTTCTAATTGGTACTCTGTTTGCTCTGGCTCCTGCAGCGGCATATGCTAGACATCGGCGCGAAGCGAGCGGCTCGAAAAACAAGTGCACGTCTTGCATAATTAACTTATTGCGTTTTCCGGCTATATGAGAAATCGGTGACATGGATCAGAAGCTGTCGCGGGCTGTACGTGTCGTACGTGCTGCTTATGCTACGAGTAAATTTCCTACAAGCGTACTCGTGGTAAAACGTGAATTCGTCTGCTTTTTTTGCTTCCTTCAAGTTGGCGCCAAGCACGCGCGCTCCCTCACGCGTGCGCAGTGTGCAGTCGAGCTCGCCCCCTCTTGACGACCAATCTGAACACGTTGCGTGGCATCTCGAAAGAATGAGCCATTTTGAGAAGTCGGAAGGTAATTTTAGTTAAATTATAAGCGCACCTCGTCTAACCTGCGACCTTTCTAACGATCTAGAACTGGAATGAGAGAGGACGTGGCGCGTGAGCGCTATTTCGAATAAAATTGAGCCGATATGGGATTATGTTTTTAACGCGGATGCAACATCTGCGCGGCGGCGTGCGCGCGGAGGGATACGGAGGACGTCACGGAGGTTGGTTTCAGTTCCGGTTCCGCTTTCGGCCGGCTCCGTTGACGGGGTTTGCCGCTGCCGAGCAACTTGTTGCAGTTGCGAATATCTCCGTGCAAGGAGTGCGCCCCGGTGACGCCGTGGTGGCTTCGCTTGTGGTACCCAAAGCCCTTGGGGCCACTCTCGGCTGAAAAAAAAAAAGGCAAAAAGCATCTCTTCAGTGCCCGCCCGAAGGAACTTTACCGCATCGACGAAACGACAGCAGGACGCCGCTTCTGGAATGGAAGGCCTGGAGGTTGACCGTTCGCTCTACGACATCGGAGACTCGGATCTCAAGGAACTATGGGCTGCGGATTCGTTCGAATCGGTGAGAAATTCCAGCCCTAAGCACGGCTTGTCGCGTTCACGAGGTTTGAGGGAATGCAGTCGCACATCCGCGACGCTAGCGACTGCTGCTCTACCGACGGCTCGGAGCTACGGGCTTTTTCCTCGCACTTCGAGAAAAGGAAATGATCGGTGTTCCGCAGAATTCGTCTGCTGCCATTTTAGCCGCCTTCCGTAATGTCGTCTGCTTCTTGTTTTTCTTTTGCAACCGGCGTACGTTTTAGCGTAAGAAACCGGCGTTTCTCTTTTTTTCTTTTCTTTTTTTAACATGGATGTACTAAGCATGCTGATCCAGAGAAATATTTATTTCCAATCTCGCTTAAAAAAAAAAAAGAACGAAAATAAAATAGACGTTTCCGTCTAGCCGCTTCTTCCCGATAAACAACCGGTTAGTTGCTCGCGAAAAGGCGCAAATGTTTCCCCTCGATTTGTATTGTTTTCTTCTTTTTTTTTTCTTTCTCCTTGTTCTGAGGCTTTTATTTTTTTTTTTTTTTTCGTTCCGGGTGATGAACATGCGGAGAAGGAAAGATATCGGTGTTCCAAATTAGAAAGAAATGACTTCACTGCGCTGTTTTCGAGCGTCACTGGTGAGGTGCATACAGCGCGATTTCGATGCAACGCCGCAGTTAACCTCGCAATGTCACAGCTGCTTATTGTGTTAAGAATTCTTGGCGGCTTCTATTATACTTTTTATGTGTTATTCGTATAGTTTCGCGCACCTGTATTATAATTTTACTTGTATCTTTCTTCTTTTTTTTTTTTCGGTCGGAGCATATGGCTCGACGGATGGATAGGGGAGCAAGCGTAGGCGGCACGAAAAAAACAACTAAACTATCAACAAAACAAACGAAAAAGAAAACCACGCGCAAACACACGCAAAATACAAAATCCCACTGACGTGAACTACCAACTGCAGCCGTAATAAGAACTCTCATACCCTTTCCCGTTCGTGATGAGAATCCTTCTCCACTAGTCCTCTTCCCTCTCCGTCGGACCGCTCTTTCCCGCTAAACATCGGAAGAAACAGAAAAAACAAAACAAAATACCAAGCGATGCAAAACAAAATGTCCTGCCGGTGAATGAACTGGCTTGTGCGCGCGGAATATTATTTGTCTATTTCCTGTTCGCAGGAACAAGTGCCTTTTCGGCTCCATTGTTGCCTGCTCGCTTGGCCATTTTCGTATGTGTTTTTGTTCGTGATTTTTCGTTGTTTTTTTTCTCTTTTTTTTTTTCGAGTGAAGTATTGCGCTAGAACGATTTTTTGTTTTTCCAAACTTGGCGTCCGTCGGGTTTTTGCCTTTACCTGCACCTGTTTTGGGTCGTGTTTTTCTTGACAGCTGGACGCTCTGGGATTGTTGCATGCTGGTATACTATAATGACTTTCATACCATTTATTACTGGAAATATGAGTCAACAGTGCATGGCGTCTGTTATTCGCGACATGCCCGTTCCTATTGCCCCTTGTGCCCGACCCATGAAATCACTTTACTGGTTGGGTTAGCTTTTCTTTTTCCGCGATTACATATATTATTAAAAAGGGTAAACAGTGCGCAAAATAACGAAGACAGAATAAGGAACTGAATGGGACAAGCGCTAAACTATCCACTAAACATTCAATGAAAAAGAAACGTACAGTAACAACAATCAACTCATTCATGACCAGTGTCCAGGAGTGGTACTCTGCGATGCCGATTGACCGAAGTTTGGCTAATACAATCATCTCCCGCTAGCCATTATCGTGACCCTCTATAGTGCGTGTAATATACTTCTCTGCCGTTTGATCCTTGACTGTTCCAATCATCGTGACTTGTTCGAAGTTAGGATGACACCCTTGATCTACACAATGGAGGCATGCACAGTTGTCCATGCTCACGCATGTCCTGTCATGTACACGTCGGCCTGTTTGACCGATGTGTGGGGCCTTCCACCACGCGTCAGTGGGAATCTTTTAAACGACGCCAACCGCGCGCGCGCTCTGCGAGTTTTGTTGTTACGTTTCACACAACCGAGGGGTTTACGTTTTTCGCCCCTGATAGCAACTTTCGAGCACAGTTGTGCCAACTTGTAGGAGGCCGAAATAGATATAATAGTCCGGGGTTCGTGTCGGTCGGATTTGTTGTTGGTGGAGGTTGATTATATCTAGGGTTCCGTGTTTTCAAATAAACCTGACAAAATCTGGAAAAAGAAAAAAACAATCGCCGGCAAAATGCTTTTTAATTCAGATTTATCCGAAAGATCCAAAATTTAAAAGTCACAATCGCACCAAAAAAAACTTTTTTTTAAAAATAAGTTTGGTCAGAGCACAGGTTCAGCGGTCATCAGGAGAGGCCTCCCCAGATTTCTTCAGAATCTTGTAGCAGGCACGTAGCCAGGATTTTGTTCCGGGGGGGGGGAGGGAGGAGGAGGAGGTCACAGCAAAATCGAAGATTTCGGGGGGGGGGGGGGGGCGCGGCACTATGCCGGGGGCCCCCTTCCCCTGGATACGTGCCTGTCTTGTAATATTGACCAAAAACGGTTCACCGTTTTATCCCGTCAAGGTTCGTACAGGACAAAGGGGTATTGTAATTTTGGATCACGACACATACCACTATTTGTGACTTCCAGATAAAGCTTCTTAAAGGCAGGTATAGGGTTGTGTTTTGATAACCGTGAAAGATATGAACTCTTAGATTTCATAGGAGCTAGGGACAGCTGAAGTTTCTGTCTCACCATTCCACACCGCGCAGCCGCAGGGAGCAGTAGAATATGATGCAAGGGAAAACAAGCTCTCCGACAACTACGTCGAGAAATTCAATGATTTTAATCGTGTCTTTTTTTTTCAAGTTTTGTCGTGGGACAGTTAGTATTACTAATGGCAAGGGCGCCACTGTCGTGCACGTGCGTTCTTATAAATATAAAGCCCCGCCAATTTATATATATATATATATATATATATATATATATATATATATATATATATATATATATATATATTCAATTTTGAAAATTTTTCAGAAAATATAAACAGATAAACTTTCTATTTTTGGAGAATTGCGAATCTAACATAAATAAACTCCGGATATTCGGCAAAAAAAAAATATAACTCCGAAAAACACCTTTCGAATTTCACGAGAAATAAACTCCGAAAACACGGAATCCTAAGTTAGATCCTATCTACCGTCAACTACCGGGAGAGCGCCCACCAAACACCCCAGTGTCCATAACAAGTGGCGTATACGATCTTTCCACGAGCTGCAGCAGCCGCCGGCGTGCGCGAGCACACGCAACGAAATTGACGTCATAGTCCCCCGTTCACGGTTAGGATGACAGCCGAAATGTGTGGGCACCGTGGAAGAGGAGAATAAAGACAGGCTTTTCATCTCCACAGTATAGGGTGTGGTGTAAAAGGTAGCCGATCAAGTGGTCTAACAAGCACGTAGCTTTCACTTGTGGGGATGAAAAGCCTGTCTTTATTCTCCTTTTGCACGGACACCGTACGTTTTAGGACCAGTACGCCTCTGCAAAGTCACGAACATTCCAACAGGATATCGTTTCATAGAGCCCTTCAATCTATGGGGAGCGCAAGTTTGTCTGCTTCTTTTCCAGGGGTGGTGGTGACGTCAGAACGCCGAGCTCTGATTGGCTCTGATTGGAAGGATAGTGGGTAGCCAAGCTGCCTTCAGGTCTACCCACTATTCTTCATTCATAACCAATCAGAGCTCGGCGTTCTGACGTCGTCACAACCCCTGCAAAATAAGCAGACAAGCTTGCACTCCGCATAGGCATGGGCGCTTGTCCGGTCAAATTGGGCGCTTCACGTGTAATTTGAAGAATTCCCAGGTTTGGAGCAATAGTGGGCGCTTGAATGAAGTTGGAAGTACCGGTAACGGTGTTTGGTTGTACATTTGGAGGACGGTAACACATTTCATTAGAGCGCTAATGTTTGATCAGCTAACGAGTAACTTTATTTCGTTACTTATTTTCGGTGGCGGTCACAACAACACTGTTTCTAAGCCCGTTCCTGTTCAGTCTTGATTTCACACCACGTCCTATGCGGTGATTCCCTTGCGACCGCAAGCGTCGACATGCCGAAGTAAGCTGTCACCGACAGAACTAGAACGGCAGGGAGGAGTATCAGTTGTCCCGCCTCCAGCGATATAGCTTCTAATCTTCGACAACGCTTCGGTGTCTCGTGGGCCTCGAGCGTGCACGCTTTTTCCAAAGCACGACGGAAAGCGGCGAGCGCGTTGCTGGAGGCATGGACGTTCGTAAGAGACAACTCTGCCGTTCTCGCCCTTTCAGGGGCTGTAGTACTTCCAATGTTGGGAAGTACTTTAATTACGTTGTACAAATTTTTTTTAATACTTTTTGAGGAAAGTTTAACTCCCGGCTTCTAAATGTACATTCCATAAAATTTGGTCTCGTTAATTTTGTATCACAAAATGATGCTTTGTCAACAAACAAGTGCCTTATAAGTTGATCGTGTTGAATAGTTCGTCATCGAGAGTAAAATACTACTCTGCGGTCACCTGACTTTATCCAATATTCGCCTCCATATCCGAAAATAACTGATGCACCCCCGATTACCCCCTAAGGCAATACATACCTATTACCCCTAGACAGTGCATACAAAAAAAAAAGACTGCATGGGAGGAATTGAAAGGGCATCATGAAAGACCGCGTTAAAAAGTACTTGTACTTTACTTTCGAAATACATTGTATTTGTAGTACTTTACTTCAAATACATTGCGCCCGGTGCTGTGGCGTAGTTAGAGGGGAGGTGGGGAGGGGGCATATGTGCGCCGCTGGCCTTGTCTGCGGACTTTCGGATATCGTAGCGAGTTGCGGAGCGGGTTCCGAGACGGACTACACACGATCTACGAAAACTCCCGAACGACGGCAGACACGCAGCTTTGTTGCGCTGTTCAACGCAAAGTACTGGTACAGCCCGTGAATAATATCAGTCTGGAAAACTAACACGACACGTTAAGAGCAAAGGAGGTGTGGTGAGGTTGTTGTTTACTAACAGCTCCTGTTTTGTCTCTGCTTCCAATGCTTGCTGCAACGACAGTCTGGCTGTTTTCAGCAGCGTTCCATATTGAAAAGAAAAGAAGAAAAAAAACTTGTAAATGATTGGTTTAATAGGCGTACGTACCAAAACCTATAACTATAACGGGGATGCACGTGTAAGTTCTTATGTGTTCTGAACTGTTTATTGAACATGCCTCATAATATAATTCGCACGGGCCCTTTGGAACATGGGGCTAAATTCACGCGACGTTGCGAATCGTTTTATCCAGACAACCATGCAATTTAATTTATCAGATGAAAGGTTTTTGCAACGTAGCGGCAGCACGGATTTCTTTCTATACGCTTTTTGAGGCGCGGCTCTTAAACGTTTCGGCCAGGCGGCGTCATGATACGCATTAAGCCCGTCGGCATCGCCGTAACACGCAGTGCGCATTGAGTAAAATTTTCCCGCTAAATTTGGAAAATATTTTATCACCCAAATCTGGCGGAAAATTTTCACTAAATCTGGCGGAAAATTCACCCCATCGTCAGCCGGAAATTTTCACTACTAATCTGGCGGAAAACTTACGCTAAGTCCGGCGGAAGTTTTGCTTCGCTGAATCTGACAAAAATTTTTCCCCGCTAAATCCGTAGGACGGTACCCCGCTAAAATCTGGCGGAAAATTTTCCCCTTCATTCTCGGCGGAAATTTTCCCCGCTAAATCTGGCGGAGAATTTCCCCGCCAAATCTGCCGGAGAATTTTGTATCAGCGCGAAGTTTTTTCAACTGTTGGCGGAAAATTTTATAGTGAGGAAAATCCCCCGCTCTCGAGGTCAAGCATGTTGGGCCACGTGACCCCCTCTCCCGAGGTCCGCGTGACCCCCGTGCCTCCCCCTCCTCTCAAGAGCTGCCGCTCTAATTCGGCGATGCAGAGAGTTGTAAACTGACTTTGCTGCAGAGCGGCTCTTAAGCGCCGTTTCGGCTTGAGCGGCGTCGCCGTCGCCGTCGGCGTCGCCGTCGGCGTCGAACCGCCCGGGTCACGGCCGACTGACCAGGTCACGTGACCCCCCAGGTCACGTGACCCCCGAGGTCACGTGACCCCCAGGTCACGTGGTCCCCAGGTCACGTGGTCCCCGAGGTCACGTGACCCCCGGTCACGTGGTCCCCAGGTCACGTGACCCCCGAGGTCACGTGATGATAGTGATGACGATGCGGATGCCGATGACGTCATCGGTGACGTGACCCCCAGGTCCGTGACCCCTGGTCACGTGACCCACGAGTCCGTGATGACGATGACGATGCGGATGCCGATGATGTCATCAGTGACGTCACTGATGATCATCGGCATCCGCATCGTCATCGTCATCATCCCTGATGACGTCACTGACGTCATCGGCATCCGCATCGTCATCGTCATCATCATTGATGACGTCATCAATGACGTCACGTTACCCCCCTCCCCCCCGAGGTCCTTGCCCCCCCCCACTCCGTACCCTTCCCTCCTCCTCCTCAAGAGCTGCCGCGCTCTAATTCGGCGTTACAGGAGTTGTAAGCGACGCTGCTTTGCCGTAGGTAGCTTTGCAATATGATTAATTGTGACTTCAGGCTCTCTGATGGGCTATATGTTGTTCCGCGCATCCTTTTTTGCACTGTATTTTATTTGTGTCGAAGTGACTTCTGCTGCTGTGCACCAATGTCAAAGCCTTCATGGTGTTTTTGGGCACGTAATGAACATCGGCATCAAACAATGAACATCGGCATCGACAACCTTTGAAATCCTGAATGGTAAGTTTTGAACAGTTTAAGCCGCTTAAACCAAAACCGAAAAAAAAAATGGCGAACAACATATTGACAAATAATGCGACCGAGAAACCCCAGTGGTGATCTTCGATCTCCAAATATATTGGTCAATTCGCCTGCATTGACGTTACGAATTACAAACATTTGCCGCTCAACGAGCGATCGGTGCTAAATATTTAGCCTGAACGTCCCAAGCCTCTGGAATGTAAAAAACCAGCAAACAAGATGCTTTCCTGTATCTTGCTTGTTGGCACCACTGTATATATACACACCAACTCAACTCTACGACGTCAGGCCGTTATGATGGCGCTACTTTATCACCCGCACATGCGCGGATACAATCATCTGCTTATTTACTGAGAGAGTTGCGTGGCAATCGAAGAACAAACGCAAAACTCTGATTGGCGCTGTAGTTGGGGTAATGGTAAGGTAGACCTCAATGAAGACCTTCATGTGCGCACATGAAGGTACTCTAGTTTTATAACGCTAATCGCCTTAAGGCTACCCACTATTTTTTTCAATCGGCTAATAGAAAGTTTATCGTTGACATATCATGCAGCCCATGCAAAAAAGCAATTCATTCACCACGTATACAGTAGTAGCGTCTTTTTCGTCACTTGCATAGCGTGTAGCTGATCGCCATCGGAAGATATACGTTTTAATTTCAGAACATCTCCCCTCGTAGACCGTGGAACCGAATTAAGTATCGTCCCCAGAATTCTGTCTCATAAAGGACACTGCAATCACAACCCCAGATGATAGCAATTGTAACACGCTGGAACGCGTCTGAAGATAATCTACTTCAATGAAATTCACACTATGAAAAAGGGCTTTTTTTTCCTGCTAGGAAATTCACCGGACGCCATATTTGAGTTGCGCTGTTTGAGTACGTAATATTTGAGTACGCTCACGAGCGCTGATACTTATAGTCTGCTAAGACCAGCACTCTTGAGGTGAAATGCACACTTTGCAGAGCAATGCAGGCTTTCTCCGTCAACAATCGTCACTCAGCTTGACCACGGACTTAGCTATGGACGCCAGTGAATACGCCCTATTGTTACGGCAGTTTCACTTCAGTGACAGTGTCATTGCCTGCGGGCATATTTCAATCGTGAAATGCTATATATATTTTTTTTTTCTAGTCTATAGCTAAACAAAATGCCACAGCAGTTCGGCGTGTCTTCTTTTTGGTTGACACGTATAACTGTTGACCGAGGCAGGTTTTATCTTGACCAGCTTCTTTAACGAATCAGAGTGGCAGAGCCGCACGTTTATGAGTCCCTTACAACAAGACCGTGTTTGGCAATTTATTTAAATTGAGTTTAATCCACCGAGCTGATGCTGAGGGGGGTTGGGTGTCTGACTTATCAGTTTTACATAGGCGGCAACGCTTACACTTTCTGGTTTACAAAGGCCGTTGAAAAACAAGATACAGCATACTCAGAGAACAGTGCGTGATGTTGCTTAATTTAACGAGCTTCATTGTTAAGTGCCCGCGGTATTTTACATTCTACCAGTTGTTACTGGTGTTCGATTCAGTAAGAACAAACCGTTTGACAGAACCGCTGAAGCGGTTCAACGCAAATTCCCATATGCATCGAACTTGGCATGACTGGGATTGTGACGCTCTTCGGGCCAGGAGGATGCGAAGGTATGTACGAGAGGGCGTATAGCCATGGCAGCGTCTGATCGCCTTGCTGGCTTTCCTTATCTTTCTCATTTCCTGCCACTTATCAGGCCAACTTTATTTTATCCGCATTAGCGCCATTATTAATCCATATGAATTTTCGATGCTGCTGGTCGCCCATTCGTCTGGTAAAACCCTACCGGACGGGGCACCAAACTACGGGAATCGTTAAGATCAACCATCACATCTCTTTGTACGACATGCCTGATGCCGGGGATCTGCGGTCATGTTGGCCACAACAACATCGTTTAAACTTGTTCTGTTTATATTATTACCATTTCGCCTCCTGTGGCAGTCGGCATGGGTGGACGGATCGCCAAATACAACGATGAGGCAATTTTTGTGCTTAGGTACCGAATGGGGCGTGTATTGATGACCGGTAACGAAGCGTTTAATGAGTACGCAGAACGGCAAACTATCATGGTTGAAAAATAGCGCGTAATCTATTTGAATTAGTCATCTAAAAAGATATAAAAACGAAATGTTCTGTTTTGCTCAAGACGGCAATTCTCAACTCAACGCCTGGCGTATCCGCAGGTCAGCGTCGGTCTGCCCATCGCGCATTTTTATACAGCTATCTCTCTATACGCCATATATATCTATTCACCATACTGCGCGCGACATGGTGGCTGTCAGGCGTACTATATTTTCGTACGAGTACCGCGAGCACACTTATTTATTCTTCAGCTTGCGGTATCTGGTGCCTTTGCGGTATGAAAGCAAGGGATCGTGGGGAAATTTAACGCATTTTCTGTCATCTCTCTGTACGCAGCCCTCGCTGATCCCGGTATTTTGCCGGCCTGCGCATGCGTACACTGATGCCACCATGCTTCCCGGTTGTTCAAAACACTCAAGTCGGATGCACCGATAAAATCATGTTGTGACCGCATCGCTACACATATGCTTTTCTTTTGCGCCCCATTGCCTGTATTTTGGTGGCCGGAGTGCGGTGGAGATTATCCAGTTCCATGCGCAGTTGGTTTCGCCAGCGTGCACCAGATCCATGCCAACCGCGCCGAACAGCCCCTCGACGCCTGGTTGATATATCCACACAACGACAACTTCAGACGCGCTCTATATTTCGCTGCGCATTGCGAGAAAACGTGTCCATATGTTGAACACGCGACGGTATACAGACCCCGGATATGACGCGCCAAATAGAACCCATAAACGAAACCCCGTCAGCTTAACGACTGGCGACCGCCATTTCTTAGTACAGCGCGGTATGATGAGTGGTCGAGTCCTGTAGACGCTGGCCCGCACCGTTCAGCGAGGGCTCGGACCGGCAGTGCTTGGTGCGTCTTGCTGATTATGCGATACTGGGCCAGTGGGTTATCTCAACCTCTGATGTCCCGAGCATCACTCACCGGGCCAGCAGAAAGTGGTGAGAGACTATGAATGAATATGAACATGATGCAGGATTATTGAACGGACTATTAACAAAAGGTAAAAAAAACTAAATGAAAACAAACAAATTTGAGTTTCTGAAAGGAAAAAATCAACCTCATCACTGCTTTATGATTTGGGATTTATTCATTGCGGAAAACAATTCATATATTTTTTTTAATTTTGGAAGCTTTATTTGAGGGCAGGGACGTAAAAGGTCGCCAGCCCCACAGGAAACCGCTGCTGACGTTCTCAACTGGTACTGGTGTTCGCGTTAACCTGCTCGCGTGACTCGTCAGTATTGCTAAAATTAATTTGTTGGCTACAAACCGAAAACGGTCAGAGAACGGGCGTATCTGGGGTGACTGGAATGTTGACATGAGTTGAAAAAATGAGCATGTTGGCACAGGGCTACCGGCGAAAACAGCATAATTCTATCTGGGCAAGGTAACTCTTTCCGTGACCTTGCCAGTAAAGAACGTCTCTGATGTCAGGAACTATGCCATTAACAACACCAGAGCGACAGTCCTGTGCACCGTCTGCACCGCCGTCCCCACTCCTCTGGTTCTTCACCAGAAGAGTGCGAAAGGAACGGCGGCGGGCAACTGGGCGAAAAACGCTGAAGACGACTTACCGTCTCGGCAGGATTTTGGCGCTGATTGTGGGCTTCACATTAATACTCAGTTCTGTAATGCTTTACCTAACGTTTCGTCAGTTAAATAAAAAAAACCGAAGATAATGTACAGGTGAATTTCTGGGGAATGTGCGCTTGACGCGGAAATACCACACGCATTACCCAAGCAGCACGCATTTTTAACACTCTATTTGGTTTTCTTGCTTCTCATGCGCTGCCTCTTTTCGACATCCTGGGATCAAAATGTTGACGTTTTAAAGGAAGACGTATGTTTTAAGTGTCATGTATATGTATTCCCTGATATCCACAATGGATCTTTCTGTGATATTTTTCATCACTACCCTTGCCTCTCTGCCTGTCGGGTAAATAGAGCGCCCTTGGATACGTTATCTCTGCTATTCATTGCGGAAGACTACATCACTACCTCTCGTGGAAGAAAACGCGTTCATATCGCTCGTGGAGGGCTATCTACCATCGTTTGAACTACACACACACCATCACAACCCACGCACCGCTACCGGCGCTACTACCGGAAACCCGGGAAGAACAACCGCTAAAACGAACAGCAGGAGTTCGTGATCCGTTTCGCCTCCTGGCTGCCGCAACCCGCTGATACCCGGAACTCTACAGCCAAGGCCATCGGCGCGCTGGCGCAATGGCAGCTGCGTTGCGGAGGGCTTAACGGGCTGCGGTCTGCAGCAAACTCCCTATTGACGCCTGCATTTCCACCTCGCCGCGGCGCGCTCCTTCTCTCTGGCTCGCGCAAGCTGTGCATTGTGACTGAAGAAAAACGAAAAGGGCTCGTTTTGACAGCCAGTGGTGTCTGTCAGTTTGTCAGCGCAGAAAAAGGAAAAGGCAAGCACGTGCTGACGTCAACTGGACCAATGGGCGCTCCGCACGCGTCACCTTTCCCCCTCCTTCTCCCTCTCTCTCCGGCGCTGACAGAAGCGAACACGCACTCAGGGCACCGTCGGAACAGACGTTTTAATGCTAACGCATTAAAAATTGTTCAATTTTTGTGGCGGTTCCTTTTTTTTCGCATATTTTTGAGCGAGACAAACAAGCTGCCTATACAATTTCTCTGCCACCTCGCTCCAGACGCTACGACCCCACCTCCTTTCGCTGATGCTGCTATTCTAACTGCCTTGAGTTGAAGCGAAGAATGGGAGGCCAATGTGCTTGCCTGTGTAGAGCCCGTGGAGCGAAAGCTCGCTGCAGAACCAGGGATCCTGCGGAGCTCAATCCCCACCTTGCCCGTTTTGATCTGGATGAGCATCGTTACCGGCCTGTGGTCGTGTATCACTACGTGGTGCACGCCCACAGCTATACCATCCGTATACTGTACTGCAGCTAAAGTTCTCGTCTTCGGCGGGCGAGGCCTTTCACCGCTCCGAGCTGACTGACTTCCTGGTGTCTGAACAAACACACGGCCTGATTACGAAGTATTTACGCAGAAGCGCCCATCGGAACAGTCTGGGCCCGAGCGACGTTGTCGGCGGCGGCTAATATTGAAGTGGCTTGGCGGAGTGGCGGGTCAGTTTTGATAAGTAGGGCAAATTAAGGCGCGCCTTTCTTCGGGCCGCTGGAAAACCGAAAGTTGATGGATGTGCCACGACGCCGAGCGGGTTGGCGGCCGATATCTCGACAACCTGGTGGGCTGCCTGCGCTGGCCTGTTCTTTCCCTTCTCTTCTTTTCCCCATGGATGTTTGGTGGTTGATCGGGGCCGAAGCCATAGTGTCGGTCGGGCGACCCTCGATGTTTACGTACGGAACGCAGCGTGCATAGCGCTCGTGAGGTTGCGTGAAAATATCAAGCAGGATAACAAAATCTCCAGCAGGCCAAAATGTACAATAATGGACGGCTGACTCGATAAACATTTTGTCTCGTTGGACATTCAGGTCTGTGGACGTTTTGACCTCTTTAGCCCATTTTGACCTCTCTGGACACGTTGTCTGGGTGAGCGTTTTGGCATGCATCTCACGCGACCGCTGAACACGATTTTTTTTTTTGTTTTGTTAGACATTTTGACCGTCATATGTGACCGGTCGCCTCGCCTTTCCCTTGTTCACTAACGCCAACGCGCTGCTTGCGGCGTTCGCCTTCTGCTGATGCAGGCCGCGGCGACTTCGGGGCCGTTGGGCACCGCCATCTTGGTGCTCCTTGGTTTGGGTTGTCGTGAATCAAAACCTGGATGGATGGATATAAATAGATGACATTGTTTTGTTAATTTGTATCAGGTAGACAGTTACTGCAAGTTAAATTTTTCGTCTTCAATTTCCAAGTCTTGATGTCGATTACACCGGTAGCCAGTAAAACATGCTTTAATAAACTAGCTTGCACGCGTGCAGCCTGCACGCGAGAATGCTGCAATGCAGCTTATGATATCGCGCCGCTTCGGCATTGCCAAATGCCAAATGTATCTTGCGTCATGCATAGCTTCGTCGTAAAAAATCGTTCGATGTCAGTTGGCATCTTGTTTTGTCTCTCTAATTGGCACTCATTGTGTTAAAATAGTGAATTCATTGGTTATCTGAAATTGTTTTGCTGGATGTAAGACATTGCCGTTACTCAAAAATATAAAGAATTGAAAAAGAAAGAAAAGGTTGAATATTCACCTGTCTCACTTGTCCTGTTCGCCTCTCCCAACGGCGTGCCGTATTAATCACTACGTCCGTTTTTCGCATTTCGGTCGCCAGGCCGCGCCGCATTTTCGTCGCACCTCAATTAGAGAGGACCAGGCTGGCAATACCGGGTTACCCCTCGTCCCAAATGTTAATCACCGTTAGCGCCTGCATTCTCTGTTGTTGACGGTTCGACTTACCTTCTTTATCAGTTCGTCTTGAAAAAACTAACGCGCCAGCTGCGCACGTAGCTGGTGCCTGAATACTGCACCCGCACACAGTCGGCCATTACTCTTTCTTCTTTGCTGCAGGAAAAGTCGAAAGTGACACAGGTTATGTTGGCGGCGATGGCATATTGTGAATGCAAACGCATTTGCCTGTGACGCGCCATCCTTTCAGGTCCGTGTTTTCGTTTTATTTTCGTGAAATTCGGAGGGTGTTTCAGAGTTTTTTTCGACGCTGATGTTTATCAGGGTTTATTGTCATGCGTTCTGTTTCTGAAATTCGATTAATTTCGCAAAAATCATTCCTATTAAAAATATATTAAACGGTGCAAACTTTTACCAGATAAAAAAATAAAACGCGTTTGACATCAATTAAGAATTCTTCGTTCAATTTCCGTCGGTGTCTGTTATGACTCATTTGTCCAGCAAGTTGCACCTGATGCTGACACCGATAAACGTCGATACGCCGTCAATAAACTGCCAGTGACATAACGAGCTCAATTACATCATATTATCTGCTCTGCAAACGCGCAATGGAAGTGGTGAAGGGTGTAATAGAGAAGCTTCAACTGCCCTCTTCCCTATTTTATACAATCTCTATGGTCTAACCACTGTTACCCCCGAAACATACCCTCTCCTTTCTCTAAATCCCGAATCCTTAGCCCGAACTGGAAACCAAAAAGAGTGGCTTTTTGTCGTGACACGAATGGTACGATATTTGTTTCAGACCAATACCAGGCAAGACAAAGCCGTAGACGCGCGATAACGGTCCGAAGGCGAAGATGTTAACACCATTTCCCAGGACCACCTAATCCTGCGCTGCCAAAATGGGTCGCATAGGCGCATAACAATTCAGGTTTATGCGGATAAATCCGAATTGACAAAAATTTAACCGGCGGGTGTTTTTCAGGTTTTCGGATTTATCCGAAAACGCAGGCCTAGCTAAGGAGCCCATCCCCAGCGTGGACATCAACGCCTCACAGCGCGAACACCGTGGAGGTTAAACGATTTTCTTTCAACAGCAAACATCGCAATGTTTGCGGGAATGTGTAGATGGGAGTCATGAGATAACGCGATAGTAGTAATTGAACGTTTGGGCACGTATAGCTTTTTGCTTTTAATACCATTTTTTTTCATTGAATTTTACTGGTTATTTTAAAAATTAGCATAATTTCTGCACTGTGAAAAGATAATAAATAATTTCCCGCGCTGCAATGATCTACGTATCCATGATACCAATCAAATAGAGAAATTTGATATTTCCTCGAAACATTACTTTATTCACGGAATGTGGAAAGTTGGCCGTGTACTCGTTTCATTGTATCAGCTAAAACGTTACTCGATGCGAGTACCGAGTAAGCCTATTTGACCTGATGAAAACGTTACGTTATGCATTATCGGTTCCAGTTGAAAACCTGCAGCCTGCGAAAGCGAATAGCGGAACGACGCAACCGTGCTGTACCATCCAACTGCCAGATTAAAACCAACGGCAGCGTGGCGCGCAGTATGTTAATTTACAGCTTTGGCCAGCTTCTGGGGTCAGTCGGTCGGTCAGGTGGCCGCAGAACGTCGCCACCCCTCCGGGATGCCTCGCAGGCCGCGGGAGCTGACACTGTAGACCAGCCCCCGGAAGAAAAAGGGCGAAATGCAACAAATACGGAAACGTCACCCGCGTATTCTTGTGCGGCGAAGAATTATGGCGGGAATCCGGCGTCGCACGCGCGTTGTTCTCGCGCAGGAGAAGCCGCTCCGTTGACCTTTCGATGAGCGGAATCCGTGGGAGGTGCTCCGCTCCTCAGCACAGCCGATTAGAGAGCCTGGGTGAAGTGAGCAACTCGAACAGCCGTGAAGAGCGTTGACGACCGAGCTGCACACGAATTGGTCACTATGTCGGTGACGGGTCAGGAGCAGTGAGCTCCTCCCTCTTTCCGCGCTGGGACGGAGCACGCTGGAGAGGAGGCGACCTCTCTCCACCGTTCGCTCGCGGGAAGTGGAAGGGGTGGAAGACGCCGTTTGCGTGCGTTGCGTTTTTGCGGGGCGAGATGGAAAGCGGGCGGAGGTCACAAAGCGCTTGTGGACGATGAGCGCTTTTGACCTCTCACAGTTCGTGTATAGACCATTTCGCGGTACCTGTCTAAATATCGTCGCGGTATGGGCGAAAACATTGTTTCGCCACCGCACCGCAATACGACCGCATGGGATAAACGGAGATAATCTTCCGCCGTTTTATCTACCCTTTATATGTTTTTATTTTAACTATTGCAGGTTAGAAATAATTTTCTTTCTTTTGTTATTACCCTGGATATACACCAAATGGTAAAAACGAAAAACGAAAAAAAAGGTCTTTGCAGCGCATTGATGTCACATCAGCCGCCGACACTCCGTATGTGCTTCTGTGCCATTACCTGCAGCATATGTAAACAGGGTCTAATCGAATTTATTTCTTTCCGGCAAGGCTTGCCGAGAAAAACAAATTCGATAATTTTCCATATGTATGCGCTCAGAAAGACCGTTTACCGAACGTAATTATGTTCCTCGTTTCTGAGGAAATCGTTCCCGCCTGTCCATTTTGATTTGAATATCGATTTATTTATACCGCGCAATGCACACTAAAGACCCCAGGCTATACTCCTTTCATCTCAGCCAACGCAGCTCTGTAGTGTACAGCACGTGATACGCTCTCCGTCCGTCACTATGCTTTCTTTGGCGAAGACCGTGACCCTCGTATGTGGCCCCTTTAGTTGGGCTCGATGACTTTAGAGGGTACTGGATAAAATTTGAATTTCGCAAATAGGCCTCAGAGCGTGGAACGGGACGCTACGAACTCCAAAACGTCACTCGTACGTCGATATCTCAAACGGATGGCCGTACTTTTTGGAAAAGAAGGGCGCGATAAAGCGGAGACTATGACGTCGTGTCCTCCTGGGGCATTTGGTAGTATGAGGAAGCGGCCTCGCTTCTCTCACTCCTCGCTTCGGTTTACCAGCTCGACGGGACTACGTAGCGAGGAAGAGAGGGAATGGGAATCGTGACGTGCCTTGTCTCGTCGGCCGTGTTCAATCCTTGCCGCCTAACTTTTCCCAAAATACGGCGATCCGTCAGAGATATCGCTACTGTGGTGATGTGTTTGGGTTTTGCTGCGTCCCGCCTATCCATTCAGCGCGGCAACAGGCTCTGAAACCGGTTCAGTATCGCTTTAACATCCGCTGCTGTCGGTGGTAAGGTAGTATGGCAGTTGTACTGCACTGGCTAAATGTCATCTGGCGAAGAGGCCACATGCCGCGGGTGGTCCCTGTACACGCAACGCAATCACTTTTACTCGCACCAATAGGTTACCGGAAATTGAGTTGTTGCGCGATCGCCAGCCGTTGTTCTATTGGTATGCGGCACTGCCAAGCTCAGCGTCCTATTGCTTCCGCGATATTTCCTCAAAGTAAAAGTCGTCTATCAGGTTAGTGTATAGGCACAGAAATAATCCGATGAGCTTGAAATCTTTCATTGCCGGGAAATGGATGGCATGGGTCGTGATAAGATACAGTACACATCACGATAAAACACCTCACGATCACTTCATTTTTTATATTCTCTTTCTCCCATCCAGACAATGTAAGGCAGTCTCTCGCTTTATACTTCGGGTCATCTTCCAGTAGATCTGGCGCAGCAGGAGACAGCCGCTCAACGCGCGTCCATCAACTGTCGCGAACTTGACAATTTAAAGCTACAGGCCTCATGAAGAAAATACAATGGGGCCGCTTTGTATTTCTGATTATTGATGGCTCTTCTAGACCTTTCTTCATGTTGCTAAGCATGACGCGATTAAACACCTAAAATGGCTGTCCAAACAGGGGCACGTGTTCTGTAGTTCCGCACCATTGCTGTATACCGGAAGCAGTGTCGTGCCCGTTACCGAAAAATAAGTAACGAAATAGAGTTACTCCTTAGCGGAAAAAAACCTAACGCGTTACTGAGCTTCGTTTCCCGTTTTGTAAATGTAACGAAATACCGGTGTCGTTACTTGTGATGACTGGCGAACGTTACTTTTTACGTTACTTTGGCGTTACTTTAATTGTTTCACCGTTAGTACATGACTGTTGGTTATGACTCCTCCAACCCAAATGTCTCCACAAGATTGTCGAACCGTTCTTGAGAAACGGGAACTTGGTGCATACTGTCGATCTTCATCACCAAACTGTAAGAACACGTCGGGACAGTGGGTTGGAGTCCCCTTTGTTGCTTTGAAAGCACCTCAGACTCTGATAAGCTTGTAAATAAAAGACGGAAGAAAAAATTGGTCTGATGCAGCACTCTTTTTTAATTTCTAGCTATCAGTGGTGTTAATTTAACTAAATATTAATAACATAAACTGCATCACGAATTAGTACAAAACAACGGTCTAAATAAATCGCAAACTTAAATAAATATCAAACAGGCGTGTTTATATGTATATAGCTCTCATGATTGATTTACTCTCCTTCACGGAGAATATACCTTTAACTAATTAAGCCGTTTTCCGAAGAGTTTTCGCTGGCTGACATTAATGAGCATTGTGAAGTGTAGCTGAACAACTATGCGACCCAACAAAACGACCTCGAAAGAAAGGGGCGTTTTTTTGGCTGTAAAGCTTAACCACGACATTTTAACAGGAAAAAAAGATGACATTGAAAAATAACAAATTTTAACAAATTAGAGTTCGACGTCCTGGGTGTGTAGGCACCGCCCAGTTTCGGCATACGAGTTGACGATGACACCCAAACAATAATTGTCTGACTTCTTTCCTTCAGTTCAAA
>JAZHYW010007804.1:0-25273 GCA_037355805.1 Ixodes ricinus | reverse complement strand
AACAAGTCAGATCTGTGTCGTCCTGCTGCATATGGCAGTCAGAACACATTGTTCAATCAATTTTTGAAACAAAGCTATTTGATACAATGTATTATCGGGAAATGAGGAAAATAGTGAGGTAAACTTGTCTGGGCAAACCTTAATTCCTACTTTCTGTCTTGTCCTACTTTTTCATTACGATTCCCATTTTCATATTTTTAAAGAAATAATTCGATTATATTTCTTGCCAGGGAATGAAGAGAGAAAATGATGAAGACAAAACTTTCCCAGACGAACCTTGATTCTTCATTACTTCCTTCTCGTAATTTTCCTTAAATCCCCATCACCCTCTATACTAGAGAAAATCTGGGACAATGCAGATTAAACGAGGGAAAAGCTACGTCTTCCAGACGGAGAGGAAAGTACCAGGAGTGCAGGAATGTAGGGAAAAGAAAGAGGAAGAAAGAAACGGTTGGAGAGGAGGCTTCTTGGGAGGAAAGGGAAAGTCGGAGAAAAAGGTAAATCCATTAATTCAAATTAATTAACCGGGGATCTCGGAATGAGGTTGTGGGCCGAGCGTCTCGGCTTCTCGGTTCTCGACGCGGTGGGTTTCGTTTTGGAAAACGGATTCGCGGAAGAAAAAGGGAGTATGATGGGGTCCCTTCCGAGAAGTTGTGTAATGCGTAGCCTCTTTCTTGAGACGAGACGGTTTGCCCTGTACGCGTGTTGTTTCAGGAAAGGGGGCGGAGGAGGTGGGGAGGTGGGGGGAGGTTGGGGGGGGAGACGGGGAGGGGGTTAGAGAAATAGTTTGATGGGATGCGCCGTAGCAATGTTTTCAGAACCCATTATAGACGCCGTGCTATTTCGGGGCATCGTGTGCGTTTGTAAGTTAGACGACGGCGAACGTTCGTCATACCACGATATTCCGAGAGGGAAGAGGGGCCTGGAAAATTAGAGTAGTATAGAAGGCCTGCTGACATTAGTTTGTTTCTCTTCGAGTCTTGGTTAATGACTCCACTTACTTATGTCTGCCCTTCCTTTTTTTTTTTTGGGGGGGAGGGGGAGGGTGTGCAAATATTTGGTATTTTGACAGACAGCGCCATCTTTTGAGGTTAAGAAAGAGTGCATATGTAACTTAATTTGTTCATGTATTCGTTTATTTGTACTGATCTGTTTCGCTGTAAGGGTGGGTGCATAATTATTTAGGTAAGCAGCATTGATCAAGGTTCCAGAGCAGTGAGCAAGTATATTTTCCATAACTATACAAAAATGCTAACTGTTCGGCGAAACGTATCTCTCTCAACAATACAAGTATGAAAAAGGGATGAGTCTTGTTGGGGTAAAAAGATGCAATGTGAAAAGGCACGAACCGCGGGAACCACAAAACCACGGAGATAAGTGAAACATATTAAGGTCAATTCTAACAAAGCTATTTTTGATAACTTCATTGGGATTTTCAGTAATAGATGTTCCTCTGAGGAAACAAATTCACCAGAGATACTTTAAGACTGCTTACGCGTAGGAATGTCTGACGAAGCATTTCTACACGTAAGCATTCCTACAAGCAGCCCGCCACGTCTTCCTATCGCAACAGCGCTCCGGCGGTGATATCGCGCTCCCCCACTGCGCAGGCGCGGCGAACCCCTGCCGGCTTCACTGATGTCTTCCGTGACGAAGCAATGCGGCGCTGTTCTTTTCTCTTTCAAGTTAATTGAGAATATGAATTTTGCTGCCGTTTTTATGCTACAGACCGTTACAGACAACGTCGGCTTCGCTCCATGGGACAGCTTAATGCTCTCGAATTAAAAATAAACTGCACTGCATAGAATTTGGAAATTGTAATATTTTAGTGAGTTACAGTGAGTTCGCCTGCAAAACTATCGAATCGCAGGTGAAATATCGTTAGACCTGTCGATATTAATGGGATCGTTTTATGGATCAGGTAAGAATTTTATACGCTGTGGCATCCTCCGGTATTTACCTAACAAAATGGCAACACCTATACTTTTATTTATTTATTTATTTATTTATTTATTCATTTATTTATTATTTATTTATTTATTTGAAAATACCCTCAAGGCCCCGAAGGGCATTACAGAGAGGAATAGATGCTTGGTGCGAGGCGAAACTTGGTGTTATCGGTGATGGTGACGATGCTGTCGGGAAGGTATTCCAGTCCACAATGGTAGCGGGTAGGAGAGAATGTTGGAATGCTGTAGAGGTAGTCTTAGGCCGGAAAATCTTGCATGAAGTGGTTGAGTCTTGCTGAAATATACCTGGGAGGCTAAGAGGTGCAGGGTAATAAACTTTCTGAAGAAGGGCAAGGCTGGTAAAATTTTACAACGCGAGGAAGGATCGGGAAAGGTTAGTTTTGATTTCATTGCAGTAACACCTGAAAAACGGGAGTAGTCGGAAATAATAAAGCGAGCAGAACGGTTTTGAACCGCTTCGATTACATTAGTTAGGACAGATCGGTGAAGGTGTCATATCGATGAGTCATATTCTAGTTTAAAATGAACAAGAGTGATGGAAGAAGTCGCTTCAGGTGAGAAGGGACAGGTTTAAAATTACACCGATTATGACCAAGTGATTGATTCGCTGAGCAAATTGTTTTACTCAATAGTCAACACTTCCAGGATAGGTTACGGGTTAAATGCACACCCAGATACTAATGAGTCGGCACTCTTAAGCGCAGTGCCATTTAGTGCTAATGTAGTTCAGGGGCAGAGAAAAGGAGTGAGTATAAGGATAGACGAGTGCAACTTGCTAAGATTCAAAGACATTTGCGAGGTACGCCACCAGCTCAGTAATTTGTTATTATCAGTCTGAAGAGTACGATGGTCGTTGGGAGTTTCACTAGTCGGTAAATAACACAATTATTAGCGAAAAGGCGAATGGATGACAAGAGTTGAAGACGGAGGTCGTTAGTATAAATGAGAAAAAGACGAGAGGGCCTAGGACGATATGAATAATAGTCGCCTTGTTTCCTCAGTATGCACGTCTACATTGCAGTGAAACTCTACGCTCTCCACGATAAGGCTATTTCATTCTAAGGCGGTAAGGCTATTTCCGGTCAAAAAATGCTCCCATCCCCCTTTTTTTAACGTCCTGTGCGCATAAGCGCTCTAAGTTTTCCCGTATGCCTTGGTCTGCTTAATTTCATCCAGCTGGCCTGCGTTTATTGTGTTTAATTTATGTTTTTTCTTACCCACCGTTCTAGTAAACAAAGTGTGCAAGGTTCATGCCTTCTTCTTACGGGACCCTTTCCCTTCTTTTCTATTTCTCTCTCTACCCACATAAAAGCCGATTTGCTTCCGCTCGTTCTCTTAAAACAAAGTTACACAAGTTTTACGACTTTTACGAGCTTACGCGAGCAAGAAAAGCTCGAAGAAAAAACCCGACGAACGCCCGGCTCTTGCACGCAGTTAAGCTTAGCAATCTCCCAATACCCAGTCTCGGCGTGTGCAACCTCGCTCCCTTTAAACTTTTCATTTTCCGGGATCGTGCCTCCGAAGCTTGCTTGCTTCCCTATACTCTTGTTGGCAGAGTGTTGTGCGGTTCCCCTAACTACTCGTTCAGCCCTTTTTTCTCTTTATTTCTTTTGATAGCCACTACATTTTTAGGCCCGTTCGCAGGCGTTTATTACATTGCTTTTGTGATTTTTGTATGCTAGTATGTTTACTGAAAGGAAGGGGAAAGGGGAAGAGAGAGAAAGAGAGGGGAACTTCTGATCCCGCCGGAGCGAGCTGCAGCGCCTCCCCAAAGGCACAAGATTGGGGAACGCTCATCCCCATTGTCTTGCGCCTCCCTAAATCTAATTACAACTTGCCGGGCTGCCCCTCCCCTTCTTCTATTCTCCTCCCTCTTTTCCTCCTCCTCAATCTTTGGCCATTGTTGAGGAACCATGTGGAGGGTATTTTCTAGGCCTCTGTTGTTGTTGTCGTTGTTGTCGTTTCATTTGTTTTTTCTTGTTGTCTGGGGTGACTTTGTTTAGCGGGAGATCCACGAACGTGAAGCTCTCGCTTCCCCTTTTCTCCCTACCCTCAACTGTTTTCTTTCCCCATTTCCCCACCTTTTGATTTAGCCTCTTTTTTTTAACTTCCGCACTTTGTTTTCTTCGATCCCATTTTTCTCGGAGACCACTTCTACTGCAGAGGGATGAGGTAGGTGACGAAGCGGTAAAAAATGTGTGGTCCTCCCCCCCCCCCCTCCCCAAGCAGAAATTCATCTTCTTTCCTATTTCATCATCCCTACGCAGTAGCAAGCAATCGGCATGGCAAATCTGGATATCGCGGTTCGGGAGCTTAGCTCGTCAATATTTCGCATTGTTCGCACTTACTTCTTTTTTCTTGCGTAGTGTGATTGTTTTCGTCGGTCACGTGACCTTACCTTGCCTAAATGTCGTTAGTGACTGACAGAAAAGAATTGCGTGGAGTGGTCTGTCTCGAGCACATCCTCACCGCTCCGCAATCAATAAGATTCCGAGATTTCCCATCAGAACTCCGAAGACCCAATCACGGAACAAGTGCGAATACCATAAGTTACCTCATGCGTTCCCAAAGTTCTCGGTGACGAGAGACAATAGCGTTATAAGATTAATCATGATTTGTACGCGTCTTTCCCTTACTTTTCTTCTTCCGCGGCGTTACATCTTCTCAGCTTATATTACAACTTCGATGTGTTCCTCTTTAACTGGAGCAAGACTGGGCAAGAGCCATTTTATACTAGAGAGAGCTTGGAGAATGGGCGGAGTTTGTTGCCCGCAACAGCGGATTTCGCGATAACACAAAATGGCGTCACTTCTTGGTCTTGTTCATTCCTGAAAAATCGCATAGAGTTCCTGCGAGTCAGAGCCCACAAAATGGCGGACGGAAGTAGTCATCCCCTGTTGTCAGAATACGCCTGCCGTGGTTGCCAGGCTGTCAAAATCTACTTGAGAAGACCATACTCTCCCAGTATACATGGCTCTGGACTAAGCTATCTGCTAACGCCATTAGGGCCCATTCGTAATGCGTCTATATTGTATTTATATGTTCTGTTTTTGCTTTTTAACATCACAAATATTTGTGATTTGTTTGAAGGCTGTGTCACCCGACGGAGAATACGTGAAGAAAAGAGGGGGCTACAACCTATCCAAGTGTGCACGGGAAACCTGGCGCAGCCCTGGTGGCTGAAATATGAAGTAGATAAAAGATCATTTACCGCACGCGGTTCGAGTTGCGAGCAGCTGCGATTTGGGTCCCAGTGGCCACCGTGGTCGAGAAAGGCGCTCTGCACCACGGCATCAGTCGGGCAACCATACCTAAACGCCTTAGCCAGGCTTTAAAGATCCGGCGATGTGCACAAACCAATAGCGAAAGGGACGCTCCCACATACCATCCGTGCGCGTTTGTCGTTGCTCTGTGTTAAGGAAAAGAAAGCAAAAAGTTCGAGTAGACGGCGTGTTAGGCGTGTCTCTGCGTGAAAACATTCCGCAAGTTTACGCTCTACATAAGAGACGACCCCAAATTACACCATATACGTCTTCCGCTGTGCTGTGATCAATCGGCGACGCTTCGTCGACGTGGCGCCTCTAAGCGTACCAAAAACCAGGCTAACAGAGAGGGGCGGGTACCGATAGTCTATTGGCGGCGTGAGCGAACTACAGGGAGCGCTTCTCTAGCTATCGTCATCATCATCATCGTTTGTGACGTCACGGGTAGGACAGACTGGGACAGATCGCGCAGATTTTGGATCCCTCGGCTCGTCAGCTCGCTTCATGCCGGTACTGTGTTTTGTTTATTGTAAGAGTAATAACATCCTATCCATTGAAACAGTGTTCCGCCCACAAGCACGCACGCTCTTCGCGGGCCTGAATTCATGCACTACATTATTATGCAATTAACTTATGTCTGTATGTAAAAAAAATCCTGTTTCATGCGTTGTGTTTATTTGTTGAGGTGATATTTTTATTAGAACATTTTACCAAAGTTTGAAACCGTGGCACGCGTAGTCGTGCTGACAAACACTTTTGGCGCTCAGGTGTCGAAGCGCTCGGATGGTGGTGTGCTGTTCTCTACCCCGGTGCAAAAAGCTAAATGATGAGAATTGAATACCTATCGCTTTACCCCACTACAACATCTACCGCGGCGAACCGGGTGTCTTTTTTATCATGATTCGGGCAAAATAAAACCGAGAAAGGAATGTCTCAACAAATTACAAATAGAAAAGCGAAATTCGAGAACCTCTCGCGTGTGTAGTAAACACCTCACTGAAACCGACTCCTCCTATCCTGTTGGTACCAATGTATTCTGTGAGCGCTGATTTCTTATCTGCTCCAAGTGGATTCCTTTTTGAATTTTGTAAACCAGTAAACAAATATTTCCTCAAAATAACTGGCAGGAAGAAGCTGTGCTGGCTTCCGGAGTCATTTCAATTAAATCCCTTTTTGTTCACCCGGTCCGACGCGAAACGTGCGAGACCCCCTCGCGATCGAAGTCTTAAATCTAGTATGCATACACCTGCTTAAGTTACTACCGTTTGTATGTTTAATTTTGCGGACTCAAATGCGCATAATGCGTGAAAAGCTTCTCAGCCGAGCAATTTTAAATTTGTAAACAATTTTTAGTTAAAACTGGATAGAACAAATGAATGTATGGCATGAATTTGCCGGACCATGCTCTACAATTTAAGAGTTTTAAGAAAATGCCTGCTTTTCTTTCGAGCAGAAGTCGCACTGTGACAAACTTCTTTGCCACATATTCGAAACGGGAAGAAGTAAACTTCAAAAATATTTTATGCTTCAAAAAAAAAAAAAAACTCATTTCGTTTTTTTGACGAATAGCGTCTTCTTCTCACTACGTGGTATGTTGATCTGACGTGTGTATTCATGTAAAACCTCCTAAAAGAAAAGAAAAAAGACTTGGAAGTGCTAGCACATTTTTGCATTAGTGACAGGAGGCCAACGAGCGGCGCAGCTTGGACATGAGAGCTGCTCTAGCGTTCAGTTGAGACTCACCATAAAGCAGTAAAATCGCGAGTGCCGGCCGAACGATAATGCACGCAATCGGGTAATAGGGAGTATTAGAGAATCCTTTGTGCAACGATACGGACGATAGGCTGGTACGAACTGCGCATGTGCGGGTCTACTGCAGGCTAGCGCATGCGCAGTTCGTACCGGAGGTCCCATCGTACCGTATCGGGCGTACCAGAACGATTCCCTAAAACTCTCTATTGTTCACAGACGCATTGAACCATATGAAGAACTTGACACATATCACTGATAACATGTTTGATGAACTTGCAGTGTTTCGGGAGACTTTACCTTTCGATTATCTTTCGCTGTGCAAGTACTTCGCCCTAAAATATTTCATGCACGAATGTTGTTCCTGAATAATTCATCTGAATTATTAAACCAAAATGAAAATATTTCTTCCCTTTTGTAGAGTGACATTATTAAACTCAATACAACTCAATTTTTGAGAATAAGAAATTGTAAATTATTATGATAATCAGTAAATATAGTTGTCCCTTAAGAGTTAGCTTTTTTTTTCCGTGATTTTGGTCAAAGTATTTACAGTTTGACGGAGGCCCATTCCTGAAAAGGAGCAGCGTAAAAATAGTTCCGCCTGCACGTAAAAAAATAACCGTGGCATTAATTAATGGTCAGTGTAGTTTTGACGCTGCGTACCGGATGCTCTTAGTCAATTTGACAAGTAACGCTTATTATTGCTCTTTACTTGTATGGGTTAGTGAATCAGTATCAGCCCTATACCCGTTTTCACCTCAAGAACCGTAGTAAAAAAGTCCGGCTCCTCGCGGAGCATTCCTGATTTCCCCTTTTATGCGGATAAGTAAGATATATGTAGGTAAATTTTAGATTAGATATACACGTTATATTATCAATACGTAGACGTTCCAAACGCCGAAAGAATCGTTTCTTCTTTCGACAACCGAATCCCGTAAGAACTACTTCGCGCCGCGTATGAATACTGCGTAAAACTTGCTGTTTTCTTGAGGTGAAAACGGGTACAGCAAAGAGCGCTTTCTTGTTAATGTTTCGAGGTAATAATGACGGCTACGTCCCGTTCTAGCTTTCTTTCTTCCAAGAAAGACAAATATATGCGTAGAAGTAGTTTCGCAGTTGGCCGAGAAAAACTGAGAAATAGAGTGTCGGCTTCCCGAGGATTTTTGTCCTAGAAGAAACAGCCAGCACAAACGATTAGATGTGCATAATTAATGACTGCGCCAGTACCGAATCTGTATGTACATAAATCACGGAAGAAGCGAACCAAAAAATGAAGTGGAGAAATACACCCGTTCGCGAATGAATTCGTGAATATTTATACTATAAGCGGACGCGAGCATTATGTGGTAAATTAAAGTCAAAGTAAACCGAATTAGATTTATCAGTTTAAATACTTAAATCATAGAGTCATTATAATGTACGCTAGAGGTAGGCGACTTCTGGGACGCCAATTGAAGCAGACAGCAACCAGTCTACTTTTGCGGTCATCCTGTGCTTTCCTATGGGAAAACGCGCGTGCATTTTGTCTCTTCGCCGGAAAATAACATAGATAACTGTTGTTGTTTGGGTCGTACCGAATAGTATGCACCTTTATTAACATTGTATAAGTGTAATTGCTTTAGTTAGGGCATTTGTCTTCATCAGTGAACAATGTTTAACTTCGCTATATTTCAGGCCCGAACCTCTGTTCCATGGCAGGTATGTAAAAACGAGCGACGATTCAAAGCAAAATAACAATCGAAAGGAATATAGAGTGTGTTCAAGGTTCGCCAGCATTGCGGTGGTGCCTATGTATTGCTAATATACCCGTCCTGACACTATATAAATATGACTCTGTCGTGCATCTTTACCATCGGTTAAAAAAAGAAACAAAAAAGAAACAAAAAATTTGAAACGTAAGGAATAAAGTACGTGGGTTATGAAAGGTGTGTGTTTTCATTATTTCCTACGCCGGGTAGCTTTTATCGGGCACCTGTTCTCTGGCTCTTCCCCATTTTCAAAGATTTCGTGCCCGCGGGTGATGTTTCGGACGAAATACAAGCATCTTCACACCTATTCATGAGCAGATAGCATAAAGCTGAACTCTTTTATTTATTTATTTTGGTCGTCTGCACGCGCAAGGAGTTTCTTATCCAGTGTTACTGCGTAGTTCTTGCTGTCTCTCTTGGTTTCCCACATCTCCCTCGTTCGTCTGGCACGTATGTCCCCCAGGCTGGAAAGCGCCGACGTCGTGTTCGTGCTGAACAGTGTCCGACAGTGCACATAAATGCATGTGCGAAGTGGTTTTAGCACCGTTTTTCATGCCACGAATTTAAAATAAAAACGCCCTAACTGACCAATTATTTCGTCTGCGTGGCTAAACAATATTCAAATCTACCTAGTACGTACAAATTATTCGTGACATTTGCTCTTATAATCGAGCGCAGGGAGAAAATGCACTCTCTTTTTCCCTTAAAAATGCTTTACCGGAAGTCAATTTCCGACTGTTTGCTGTCTGCTTCAGTTTGCGGCAACACACTAGCGCCAGTTGAACCTCTAGCGTCCATTATAATAACTCTATGATTTAAATTGCCCCTGTCGCCTCGCGAAGATCTTGTTTTTTCCCCTCTTGATCAGCAGCTCAGCTTTCCTCCGTCGGATCTGGCGCAACCGATGTTGCCTCTATGTGTGCCGACGACGCGGGGCGGACGGCGCACTATTTTCTCAACAGCGGAGGGACTTTCAAAGGGCACGTTACCCCTGTGGAAGGAACATGTCCCACGTTCGTGACCTGTCTCTGCTCAGTTACCACGTAAAGGGCAAGGCTTGAGCCTTTCCTCTTCTGACGTCATTACGAGTGGACCCACGCAGCGCGGGCTGACACACGTCCGCGTCTACGCGAGGGCGGCTCTCAGAACAAGCGCGATGCCATAGCACGTGGCAACGCCAATGCGCACAAGTTTAACTGTCTAACGTCCTGCGGTGACTCTCGTCGTGCTTAGGCGTGTTTGCGGCTTGGGACGATTCGGGGATCCACATATGATGACGTCATGATCGGGCCTTGTATTTTCCCAAAGTCGCTGACACTTTAAGAAACGCTTGGTTGTGTCCTGTTACCTTGGCACTTCAATTGCTTCGTGGTTCGTTGTTCTGCTTTCTTGCCTGCTAAAGGTCTTCTCCCATTGGGCGCGGAACGATGAGATACTCAAGACATTCTACGCACGTACGTCCGGCACTGTATGGAACGTTCAACGTACAGGGTGTTTCCGAGAAAAGATAACCGTCTTTCTCGACCCGCGTTAATAAACTATGCATTGCAGGAAGCTCAAACTCCATTAGAATGTGACGCTAGCGGTTGGGATAAAAATTCGAAAGTTTGAGGATATGACGTTACGTTACCTCGATCAAAAAAGACAATCGGGAAAAACGAAATTTCTGTACAAAGCCGACGTCCACCTAAGCCTAATGTCGTCAAAACAAAAAATGACATTGTGCGCGTTTGTAGCATCTATTTCGGCGAAGCAAAGTTGTCAGCAATAAAGAAAACAATATTATCTTTCTTGCTGACAAGTGTTTTTTTAACATTTATAGAACAAACGTTCATCATATAATACCTTGTTTTGACAATATTATGATTAGTTGGACGTAGGCTCATAGTGAAATTTCGTCTTTATATATCATCTTCTGATCTAGGCAACGTCATGTTATCAAACTTTCCCGTTCTATCCAAAACGCTAGAGTCAAAATCTCACAGAATTTGAAGTTTTACCGGTGCATGGTTTATTTAGCAGGGCCAAAAACACGGTTCTCATTTCTCGGGAACTCCTTGCACTTTTGCAGGCCTATTGCAATTAGGGATTCAATTATTTCCCGGGATTCCTGGTTTACAGCTTAACGCGGATGTCAACCTGATATTTCTCATTTACTCTGCATGACACAGAGCGGTGCACAGAAAGCGTTGTCTCATTTCGTATGTATTTGTTTCCTTCGTCGGGCAAACATACTCATTATATATTTGATTGCTTGTTCGGCTGTCGCTGTTTTTTCTTGTATTTTTTTCCGGTGAGAGTCCCTGAGACAAAACCTAATATTGGAGCCCGTTTTTCTGAAGAAAAAGAAACAGGTTAAATAGATTGTGAAAAAAAAACAAGTTCCAGAATCGTAACGCGAAAAAAATATTTAGTTTTCCACGAAAGAATTGTTAAGTAACGTGATTACCTCGTTGAAAAAAAAAAAAGAGAAAATCGGACGTTTAATAAATCAACGAGAGCGTAGACAAGCCCTGACAAGCAGAATTGCATGCAAACAAATACCTCAACTATTCGAGTCAAAGCTGCCGCATACCCATGCAAATGCTGGGCAGGCATGTTAATTTAATCTGAAAGAGCAGACACTGCAAAAAACAATATGCCACGTAGTTTTCGCCTTTACCCGCACGCTTGGAGCAGAGTAAAAACACTCTTGCAGACACACACACACACACAAACACGCATGGTCACACACACAAGCTCAGAAACACGTTTGTGCGTGAACAGACACTCGTGTACGCGCATCCACGGGAGGGTGCACGCACCAAACGCGCACACAGAGACACACACTTCCGCAAACGTAGACACAGGCACGAAAACAAGCATCGTCCAGCGAGTGGGAAGAAGGGGAAAAAGAGTTAAAAAAAGGAGTTGTCGAATGTTTTCCAAGGAAAAAGGGGATAAACGGCCGAAGCTGCGCTCGACAACACTCTGAGCGTGTCGCGACTGGAGCTCCCTATAACGCCGCGCTTTTATGCAAACGAGTCGCTCCGTCAGCTGCTTAAGTCTTCTCTCTCTCTCTCCCTTCCTGCTCCTATAGTAATCTGGCTCACCTCATGATGGACCGCAGGGAGCGCCACAAGCCATCCCAGCCAGCCCAGCGCTGTCAACGTACCACGTGACTGTCTACCCCACGCGGCACTGTGTCATTTTCTAAAGTCGCGTGACACTCGTGCTTTATTAGATCGGTCTCGATGACTTGCAGCGTCCTCTACGGGCCATCGTAAGGTGAAACCGAGCATAGCCTCCCGCTCATTCCTGGACCGGCGACAGAGCCAGCCGCCAGGCTTGTCGTTCGTGCGCGCCCTTTGCAGGGGGACAATGGCTCGGGGGACAAGAACAGATAACGGGAGACGTGTCCCAAAACCGCAAACCCGCTCTGGGAAACAACAGAATGAGGAAGGAGAGGGGGGGGGTGCAGATGAGAGGGAACGTTGTTTGTCAGCACTTAGCAAAGGAGCAATACAGCAAAATGTAAACTGTATAACCGTAAAGGCAGACGCGTATACAACTTCCATTTCCTGCAGGGAAGATGGAGGTTGTATACGCGCTCCCCTCTACTCTAAGACGCGAGGGAAGCCAAGTTGGGGAATGTAAGAAGTGGAGAGGATATAGAAAAGTAGGAGGCAGGTAAAAGTAGAAAGCGCTATATTTTTAGTATATTCTATTGGGAGCGTGCGAAACCTATAGGGGGCGCGTGCCGCTCCGCCTTGGCACATGGTTGGCACAGCGCCACTAGTGATAGCTTCCACGTCACGCCGCATATTGGAGCTCTGCCCGTTCTGACCTCTTCTAGTGCTTCCGCAGTGTCATCGCCCCGTCGGCGCCTTTCCGCGGCCGTGTTTCTCGATCTCGCTCTGAAGTAAAGGTTGGTCACCTTGACATTCGAAAGCCACCCACGTCCAGCGCTGCTCCGGGTCTGAATTCCGTCACTCGACCCGCAGGAGTCGCTCGGATTCAATCGAGTGTCCCGCAGCTGTAAGCGCCATCGGCTCAAGCGTAGCGCCATGTTCTACAGCGACGGTTGTTATGGGCTCTTCCCACTACTGGAAATGGCGGGAGTGCCCTCATAACAGTTTTAGTTGGTGTCGTATGCCGTCCGTCGCCGATGTTGCCAAATCGTTGAAAAAGGATCGCCCGCGGCCCGCGGGAATCGAACCCGGGTCCACTGCGTACGAAGCGGAGGCGTTACCACAGAGCTATACACCGCATTATTAACCACCCCCTTTACACTTTTCTTTTTTGTAGTACAAAATAACTATCGCACGCCCTCTCAAAAAAAAAAGGAGAAGAATGAATTGCTGATAGCAAAATGCCGTTGTAGCTCGTGCTGGGAAGCACGCTTTCACGCTGTCTGGAACAATAAAGAAATAAGAGGGCTCGGAACAAAATGAAACGCTACAAAGACGTTCGGAACAAAACAGATGTTTATCGTGTCCCGAACGCTTTTGTTCGCGTACCCCACTGCCGATGCCTGAGGACTTTGCCGGGACTCTGTCGCAGCTGTCGCTGTAACTACTGTGGATTAACGCAGAACTGCTCACTTTTTTCCGTCTATCTGCGCTGGAAGACGGCCTTACGAAGCGTTTGTGTGCTCGACGGTTCCGAAATTACTAGGCGCCGAAATTTACCGGTGACAGTAATTGATCCAGCAGTCTACCTGAGAACTATTTTTCGCTACTCGTATTGCGACATCGCTCTCTGCTCGCCGGAGTATTGAGTAGACGTGCTGGGATTGAGATGATCGCGGAGGCTTTCGCCGGCCCATGGAGGGGATCTGCGTTATCAATTTTCGGTTCTTGTGTACAAAACCTTTCCTCCGAGTGTGGTCTGGAACGTTTTGTAAAGCGCTGTGCTCAGGTAAGTTGCCATTTATTAGAAACAGAGGTCTGTTGCTAGAAAGGTTGTTAATACCAGTCCGGCCATGTTCAGTACGAAATGCTTCTGCTAGGAGCCGCACCGTGGCGCTACTGTTTTGTCGCACGCTTCCAACATTAACACACAGTGGGTTTTATCGGTCGATTTCTCTAAAGTTATTATGGAACGTTTTACTGAAACGTTTGGCTGTAACGGCTCCAGCGTAACCAATAACCGACACCGAAAAGCGTTACGGCCATAAGGAACCATGTAAAGAGTTCAGCCCCTGCAGGATTTGAACTCACCAACTTGAGCTTGTGAGACAGGTTTTTTGTCAACTGATCATCTAAGGTTGTTTTTTTGGTTTTGTTTTTTATGGGTTAAGCAACAAGGGGAACACCGGCTGTTTGAGGTCGGCGTTTGGAACGCGCAAACACGAAATCTTTAGCGCGAGGAAGCGGTCGCACGCTTCGTTGCTGAAGCGTTTCATTTACATAAAATGAAATGAACCACCGAACCACTGCCTTGTTTGACTCTTACCGCGTGTGCCAAAAATGAAACCGAATATTCGGTAGCACGGTGCCATTCACGCGTCCTTCTCACCTTCCATGGAAGGCCTATCAGACATTCTCTGCCTACCAGTCTCTGTCAGCATAATCAAGCTTGTAGAATTTATTTTGTGCAATCAAGGGTAGGATCAATCTGTCATTTAGTTGGTGCAGAGGTGTTTCATGGTCAGATTGAATGAGCGGTGGCATATCTAGAGAAAATAATGCACTGCCCCCCCCCCACCAACTAGTAGTTCATGCAAGAAGAGAAGCCCTCCATGCGGTGACATTTCCTTCGTAATGTGTTACATTGCATGTCATATCAATAGCAAGTGCTGCTTGTTCAATTCTCATCAAGTGCTATCGCGCCTTCATTGCTTTTGACGGAATATCCAGTTTAGGCAAATTTTTCCAATTAAAAAATGTTAGAATGATCACTTTCCAAAAGGAGTTTCATAAAAGTGCCATAACAATTGCCCTTTGGCGCATTGTATTGTATGTTTGTTTCCTTCAAGGGAGAAGCGAGGCTCTGCAACGTCCCCGTAGAACATGAAAACATAAAGACTGAATCAATCGCATCTATGAAAAATATCACAAAGGCCCGTGCACTCGCCCACGACCTTTCGGTTGCGAGCGAGACACGCTACTGACTAAGCCACGCAAGGCACGCTTGCACGGCGAATGAGAAGGCGACGTGACCGGGGCCCGATAACGCTATCGCATTCCACTCTTAAAAGCGAAGCTATTTTTTAAACTCTAGATATATCGAGTTCAACTGGAATTCAATTTAGTCATGGCAGGAGATAGCCAGGCGTCTGGAATTTCACACTGTTTTGGAATGTACTGTACTCTTCAAGTAGATTAATTACTTTTGAATATACTACAGATGGTCGTGTGCTTCCAATTTTACTTTTTGTGTGTGTGAGGTTCTTTAGGTGAATGCGAATGGCCTCCTAAGTTTTTATAACCCCAGGAGATATGGCCTTAGCTTCCGCGAGGGTGCCAAAATTAGAGGTTTTGTTGGGCAGTCCAAGACAGGCCCACGAAGTTTGTGCTTGAACATGCTCAAGTTCGATGAAGTTAGAGCGTGACATGCCATGAGGTGCCGGTATTACTATAGAGTAAAATGTCTACAAAGAGGGCGTTGCAGAGACGTTGTAAAGACGACAGAGAAGTGCTCCATCTGGTGCCACTGACAAATTTTAGAATATTTATGGAAACGGATAGCTCGTCCTTGAGCCGGTTGATATGCGGCGTCCACGTAAAGAATATGTCAAATATCACTCCCAAGAGATTGTGCTTTTTTACGTAGGAAATATAACTCATTGTGCACAAATGGGATATTTCTCGAAATTTCGCTTAGTAACTGGCCAAGAGGTTGATTTTTTAGAAAAATTGTGAGTCCGCTTTTTTCCAGATATTCGATGATTAACTCTATCGCCTTGTTGAGTCGGTTGGAAACGTAGCGCTGTGAAACTGACAATGTCCATATAAAAATGTTCTCCGCATATAAGTGATAGATGCACTGTTTTTGTGATAATATCGAAAGACCAATAGGCGTGATGGTTAAAAGCGTAGGGCTCAGAACTCCTCCTTGAAGTTCTCCACTTGTGATTGTGACGGGGTTGGTATCGCCATCACGGGTGGAAATGTGAATGTTTCTGCCTTTCTAGTAGCACTCCGCCCATCTTGAAAGAGACCCTCCAAGTCCAATTTCACAAAAAGCGTCTAAGATTGCTCGACGTTGAACGCCATCAAATGCACCTTTGACGTCAAGACAATTTAGCTGCCGAAATGCGTCGCCGTGATTTTTAGTGTTCAACGCTCGAGACAAGATCTATGACGTTATCGATTGAGCTGTGTTCACGTCGAAATTCAGTCATCGTGTTGAAATAGGAGTTATTCCTTTCCAGATACCACTCAAATCTTGTAAGGGTCACTCGTTCGAGGATCCTTCCAACGCAGAGGGCAAGAGACGTGGGGCGGTAAGAAGTAATCTCGGTTGGCGATTTTTCTTGTTTCAAGATTGGGATGATTCTCGCCCATTTCTCGGAGTCAGGAATATCGTCGGTCAGCTATGAGTTATTGTATAAATTCAAGAAGTTTTTTTTTTCCTGGCACTGCTGCCTAATTGCGCCAACGCTACCGCACGCCATCGGGCCGTAAAGTGGATGTAGGTTTAGACGCGCGAAGAGCTTCATCAAGCTTATGAAGTCTGAAAGTTTAATCATGATTGACGGTGTGAATGTTTCCACTTGACTTTTGCCTTGTGTATGTGAGTATATTTTGGTTTGTAGTGAGATGGACGCAGAATTCGTGCGCCACAGCAAATTCAGAAATATTTCGTGAAAGAGCTATTGTTCGGAAAGTATGCTGACGTTGTGTGTTGTTCGAAAGTACCTCGCTGTCCTCCATATCCGTGTAATAAGTTTCATGCGGTCAAGCCTTGCGCAGTGGGAATGTCATTGCCACCGGGCTAGCTTCAGTAGATGTCGCTTAATCTCTTTCTGGAGATAATTGGCTGTTTTTGCATCAGAAATAGATTGTGTGCGCCTCGCCCGTCTTTCGGCACGTCGCCGTGAAGTGCGAATACGTTCAAACTCAGCAATGATGGTGGTTCGAATAATTGGTAATTGATGATATTTTGTGACTTCATGATTCAACTCAAAGATCGCATCTATAAATTTAGTGTAGTGGTTACATTGCTGGTTTTATCCTTCGTGCAATCAGGGAAAGATACCCAATTTACTCGTTTCACGATGGGGGTTCGATATTGGAGATTAAAGTTACGTAGGATAGTGTACTGGGGTGTGGTCAGCTCCCATGTGTTGCAATACCAGTATTCCGCGTGGTCAGCTAGACCTGATGCTACGAAAGTTGCGTCAAGGCAGCTACTAGATGTTCTTCGATAGAAGGTTGGGCTCCCATCATTAAGAAAGAGTAAATCGGTAGCCTCGGCAATATCAGCCAGCTTTCTGGCCTCGAGCGCCTGTAATCTTGCTTCCCCAGGCAATGTTATGATTGTGAAAATCACCAGTTAATATATGTGAAGATGAGGTGTTTTAAAGGATTGCTGTGAAACGGATTGCATCAAATGAAACGCCTGGTTGGATATATGTTGTAATCAGTGTAAATTTGAGAGATATGTGAGCGATTGTCATGGCAATATATTCATTACTACAGTGAGGTGAGGCTAGTTTGCTGAATATATGTCAAGTCTTTGTGAAGGGCTAGCAACACCTTGCCTCGGCCTCGGAATTGTTTGATTGAAAAACCACATATCCAGACAGCCAAAAATGTTTATCAACTCAAGATTTTAAAACAGCTATGATTGGAAATCGATATTTGTTACCAAATCTTCTAAAGTCTGCAAGACATCCTCGAATGCCTCCTGCATCATTCCACTGGAAAACTAAAACCATGGTATCTATATCAGCTATGTGTTTAGGTACAATGGAGGCCATACCTTTGAGCTAGTAATTTTCAGGAACTTAAGGAAAGACGAAAAGGCTTGACCAGATCGAACAACGAGATAAATATCTGCGCGGTAGGTGACGTGAAGCCTCCAAGAAACTTCCTAAAAACTTTTAGGCAAATACTAAAAAGACTCCACGGATCAGAAAAGGTTGTGCCAGATGAAAACGTGGAAGCACCCACTTGGGATTCTCCAGGCTCTTTGACGCGTCCATTAGTTGGTGGAGGTCTCTAAAGCGGAAGTATTCGAAACGACGTTGAGTTGGAGTTTGGTGTTTCTTGGCGAGGATACCTCATGGTGAGTTCCTGGTTGAGCTTTTCTTAAGAGTCTGAGAAAAGGAAGGTTCTTAATCGAAAATACGTAATTAAGCTCGGTATGATTGGTGTTGAGTGATGTTGCTTTCCAGCCTGAGTGTGTTGCTGTACATGCTTGCTTGATCGACCGATAATGTTGACTGGAGCTGGCTGTTGGCGTCAAGACGACAGATGCATTGCCGGTCATGCACAATCAATCTTGGGCTCTCTTCTGTACAGGGCAAAGAAACCTATTGTACCAGGTTTTCGCTGTATACGAGAAGGCTACACGGTTAACCCACGGTGTCCAACGAATTTCAATTATGCAGATCTTTAGTGGAAGTGGTGCCGGGCAAAGAACGCTGACGTTTTTTGAAGTGAGCGGGGAGGTTTCACAAAGGTTTCGCATTATTTAGGTGCTGTCTTTCGCTCAATAATGTATGCTATGACGTTAGTATAAGGCTAGAACTCTAAAGCATCACCGGCGGAACGAAAAAAGTTACACGGTGTTATTTGCGATCCGCGTCCGATCAACATCCGACCGGGACTGCGAACACTTCACCGACAAAGCAATGGATGCGTTTGCATGAATGCGACGGTAGCACATCGGAATTCGGATGAAAACACTCACACGCGCTTAGTTCATCTGGTTCTTTCCCTATCTACCCAATATCACAATCGCAATATCTCGATTCGATGCGCTACACGGTCGCATCCACATACCTGCGGCTAATGTAGGATGCATGACCGTAACTCAGAAATAGTATCCTGCAGTGAACACCTAACTGACAGCCGACTTTTTAACTAAGAGACGTTACTCCATAAACTCCTGCAAAAGCGTAAGTCTGTTAGAGCCTTGTTCTACCACAGTATAGCCACTGATACGTTAAGGAAAGCAGGGCGCGGCGAGCCCCGGCCATCTTGTTACCACTCCTCAGCCAATGAGATTGCAGCGTTAGCCGATAGGAACACCGAATAACCAATCACCAATCAAGAAGCATGAACATGAGAAGTCACACCCTGCCGTTCTCCGTATGTCAGTGACTATAGAACACGGCAAAAAAGGCCATGTTGTGTCCACCATCAAATCTTTAACTATCTGTTTTAGTTGCTCGAGCAGTTCCCTCGTGGGACCGCTTGTAATCACACGGTGTATGATTGCGACCAGCTGACGACGGGGAAAGGTCAAAGCAGGCTCCAAACAAAATGTGTTGGCTGTGTTTATGTGTTTGAGAATGTGTTTTGTCGTTTGTCTTTCTGATGGGACAAACGACAAAACCTATAGACCCTCTATTGCAGAGAGTTTTCATCTGCGAGAACGGGGTCACGTAATTCATGAACCGCATTTGTAGTATGAGGTGTGAGGAGGTACTGAAGCCGCCTTCGCATTTTTTTAGGAGATTAGCTGGTGAAAGTCAGTCAACGCTGCAGCGGCAACGTATGTTATTCAGGATGACATCGGCTGCGAAGGTCAAGTCTGCCTGGCTTTCTTGCCTTCCTAGGATAACCGCTGGCCGCTGGACTATCGACAGCGCTACCGACACTTCTCGACCATCTCATCGACTGGCAACCGTGGGCACTTCGGTTCGGGACAAGGCTACAAAAAGTCGCTGCTTCTGCCGTTTACTTCGGGATCTGGCGCCGACATGGCCGCTTGAAACTTACGCTTCGCATTGCTTCCGGTGTGTTACTCTTAGCTTCCTGTCAATGGCAAAGCATTCAGAATATCGCCTCGTGCTCCCAGCTCGCCTGTGTAAAGTGGCTTTTCGTTGTGTTACTGCGATTTGTTTAGGATGTACGCGTGTTGTTTAGAACCGGCTACTGCCTGCCAGAGAGGTAAAGCGACATTTAGGTCCTCTGATCGCACAGCAAGAAAATAAAATATTTGAAGTCATTATGACGATGCCGGCGATGCTCCTAATAATATTCTTAATAAAACGACAAAAGATATTCTCAATGAAATTCAAATTATTAAAGCGGAACAGCATATTACTGAGCAAAGAGAGACTGCAGCTGTCAAACAAGATAGAGCAGTTCAAGATAATGTTACGTCTGTGCTGGCGGTGAAGAATGAGGTAGTACGCTATGCATTTTGTTCAGATAGGTCTTGTTCTACGTACAAACTTGCAGGATTACCATAAGGATTAGGACCATAAATCTCAAAGAAATACCCTTGTCTTTTTTCTGAATCTCGGATGTTCAAAACAAAACGTGAGCGGAGCCAGAGGAAACGATTATTTCTTCCTGCTCTGAAAAACTACAGCTTCCTGTTGCACCCGCGGCAATCGAAACAACCCAAAGACTCGTCTGTTACAAGTCGGCAAAAACGCATCCCTTAATCGTGAAACTTTTGTCATATAAAGACAAACAACGCACAATCACAGTGGCTGCTAGATTGAAGAATCAGGTTTTGTGATTAGTGAACACTATTCGAGTGTCTACCCTATATTTCAATATGAAAGGACTAAGCAAACTTATAACAAAATAGTTGCGCAGAGCACGGGGTACATACTTGGACGCTGTGCCCGCCAGAATAAAAAAACAAAATCCTAAAAATATCTGGAAATATGGTCAAAACAAGAACAAAAGTATCATAGTATCACTATTCCTGACACTCCAGATTTTCTCAGTTATGGTGCGAACCTAAAAGGTAAAGGCGAAACTTCTATTTCCTATTTTCAATCGGTGTTTACTCAGTTGGTCAGCGTGGTTAATAATCTACCCAATCCAATGAGTTTGAACAAATGAACAACATTGACTTTTCAGAAAGCGGCGCCACGTCACTATTACAGAAGATTAAGGTAAGCACTGCCCCCGGCCCAGATCATATATCTAACCACATTTTTTTTATACTTAATCATGTTGTTAAGAAATTCAATCGAACCAGGCGAGTTACCACTTGGCTGAAAAAGCGCCAATGTCGTCCCAGTACACAAAAGTGGAGATAAAACAAAAACCTGTCACTATATGCCTTTCTCCCTAAAAGTGTTTCTTGCAAAAGGCTCGAGCACATTATTTACAGTTATTTAATTAGTCACCTAAAAGACTAGCGCGTTTTTCTTCCCTACACTACATGGCTTCAGGACCGGCTTTTCTTGTAATGCTCAATTAGTAGAATTTACCCATTACATGGCCGTCTCAATCAAGAGTGGTACTCAAACTGATTGTCTTTCTAGTCTTTCGTAAAGCGTTTGATTCGGTCTGATACGCGTTGTTGTTGAAACAATTGTCGACTCTTAGTACTCCTGGCACGCTTCTAACCCTGCATGAGGCTTATCTTGTTGGAATGAAGCTGTGCTCAGTTCTAGATGCACGGTCATCAAATGTGATTGTGTTATCGGGTGTTCCGCAGGGCCCTCTTCTGGACCTCTACATTTGTGTGTGTGTGTGTCATAAACGATCTATGGTGTGCATGTTTCTAGTCAGTCCTTTTATATGCTGATGACTGTGGCACTTATCGTTATATTTCCTGTGAAGCGGATTATCATTTTTACAAGATGACATCATTTGATGCGAAGGTGCAAGTGAGCTTTGTGTTCATCCTTTGTCCCCTTGTTCCCCTTCTCTAGGGAGTATTACGACCTCAACATTGTTTTATCGTGGTGCCATATATAGATCATGACTTTAAACTTGGAAAATTTAATGTCCTCACGTTTACTAACAGAGGGCAAGATCTGGAAACAATACTTCCGGGGTACTACAGGCCTACCCTTCGCAATTGAATAGAATCTAGGGGTGTTGTTCTCGTTTCTTTTTCTAGTGACATGTCCTGGAACGTTCGTGTGGACTATTTATCGTCGAAAGCCAGTCCCGCATTAAACTTTCTTATACGTAACTTTAGACAGGCACCTCTAAAACGCAAAAAAAAACTTTATACATGTGAAATATGCGCCCTACTTTAGAACATGCCTGTGCAGCGTGGTATTAGCAAACGCAAAGGTAACTATAGATAAACTTGAGCGTATCGACAAACGTGCGGCTCGTTTTGTTTCTCAGTGAATATTATTTTTCAAAGAGCTCTTCTGAAATACGCCGCAAATCGGTATGGCCTTTACTGGAGAACAGAAGAAGGTATCTCCGTTGTCCTTATTTTATAATATATTTATTAGTAGAACTGGCATTGAAAGAGAAAGTTACTTAAACAAACCAACCTGCATGTCCCCCACGCACAGATCATCATTTAAAGGAGCAGAAATTCAGGTGCAGAATTAACATTTTCAAAGCACACTTTCTTTCCACGAACATTGCACGAATGGAATAGTTTGCCGGCTGACAACACAAAAACCTCAAACATCCTTTTTTTTTTTTACTGTCCTGGAAAAGTTGCGTTTAGAACAATTTTTGCCTTGTTTTCCTAATGGGTTTTTTATGTGTGGAAATTAGTGTGCATTGTCATTTCCATGTGAAACCTTCTGCATAAAAAATTGTTCAGTGTGTATTTTTTGTATTTTAGTTTTACTATTTTTAGATCTGCCTTGCCCCCTGCAATAACGCACAGAATTGAGCGATGTAAATACATGAATAATAAAAAAAGTCAAATTTTGTTTAAAGACGTGTCCGCCTTACCGTCTGCCTTCCTCCCTGTCAAGCAAATACGCGAAACATGCGCGCTAGGGACGAACCTACGAATGAGGCGTCCGTTATTAAAATTACTCGCTCCCAATGGCTTGAGATAGGCACTCGCTTCGATCTACGCTGCCCATGTTTACGTCCACAAAGAAGTACATGAAATCATTTCGATCATCATCGCCGAATCGTTCAGTTAATCGATTCATACATTCAAGCTCAAGATGTTGATTTGCACAGCTCCGTCGTTTTAAAACCTCGTTTCGTGTTCCAATGACGCCCTAACACGGTCATACACTTTATGGCATGCTAGCTACTAAGGTAGTTCAACGTGAGTATCAGAAATGCATCTCTCATAAATGAACATATTGTGTGGATTGCTCTACTTTACACTTCTAGCACCTTGTCTACCCCACTGTAGATTTGTCCAAAACCATCGGCTTCTTGAGTCCCACCCGCACGCTTTTCAAGCGAACACGTTAAAAAAACCGAAGAATTTCCCACTATTTCTAAATGTAGACACCGGTTGCAAGATTTCCCAGGAATTTATTGATTTAAGGAAACGCTTTTCTATATATATATTTTTTTGACTTTAGTGCCTTTTTTCTTTTGATTGCTTGTGTTATGGTTGTTGTTGGTGGTTTTTTTTTTTTTTTTATATAGACTCCATCATTTTTTTGGGCCCTCCAACCACGGGTGTAAGGATAGAGTTTGAAATGCGCTTTAAACGAAGCGAAACAGGTAAAACGCTGAAGCACAGTCAAGAACTACCACCAAGAGACAGAACCCGTTGCAGGATAAAGTTTCATAAAACGCCGTGGTTGGTTTGGTCTAATAAGCGTCTGCCTATTGCAGCGGTCAGCGTCACAAATAAATAAGGAAGACAACCGCACCTAATAATGAATGACATGCCAAAGAAAACCTGCCCATTCATAAGTCCACTTTATGTGTGTGTGTTTGCAGTGTTTAGTTCCGTGTTACATTCACCTAAATTGTCCTTGTAAAAAGCAAGGAGAAGTGCTAAAAACAATTCGAATCTCTTTGTTTTTGTTTTTTGTTGCTGTTCGTAATTTAATGCATTGTAATCCTTTTGGATTTAGTGTCGTCTAGTCTTTTAACGTAATTCAATCGTAATTAAATTGTTCTAATATAATACCTTTAATTTATATATATATATATATATATATATATATATATATATATATATATATATATATATATATATATATATATATATATATATATATATATATATATATATATATATATATATATATAGGAGCGACGACCGGGGGCGAGCGTGCACGCGCGGCAGTCGGAGCTGGACACCACCCGAACTGGTATTACGTTTCTTCGTCTCCATTTTTAATCAACAGCGTCGGTGGTGACATAACTACGTCGACCCGACCGGGAATGATCCGCGCAGCTAATCCGGCGCGCTGCCAGCAAACAACAGCCATTCACGCTGACCGGCAACAAAAACCGGTGGGTGATGTTGCCGCAGGAAGTGCTGATGGTGAACTGCGGACGGTGGATCAACATTGCGCGTGGATAACCGCCTTTATTCTTTGATGCGCGCGTTGCGGGCGGAAACCGTACTCTGGCTGGTGACCCTACCTCGGCGCTGGCGTTCGCCAGTAGAATACCTTTCAGGATAACTTCCCCTGCTTCTTGCTGGGCTGGTTGTTCCTGCTGAAGCCTGAAACCATCTCAACAACATGCTGACGCGATCATGCGGCAGCAGGCCTGAAATTTCTGGACGCAACTGGAAGTGATGTTGTTTAACGAGCTGGGGCGTGGAAGCATCGTTATATCCAGGTAGTGCTGCTGGCTCGCGTCCTCCCGGTCGCATTGACGAGGCGGTGCGGCAGACTGGCGCAGGAGGCGGCAGTCGTTCTTGAACTTCGACGACTTTGCAGAACGCTTTGAGAAGCGAGTTCTTACCACCAGATTACCGCTGAACGTATCCGGGACGAACTTCGGGCACGGACTCAACACAGAGATGAATCTTTGGACAGGTTCGTACGCCTCTCGGTACTCCAGCCAGAGTTTGATGTGGCGACTGCTGGCCGAAGAGTTTGCGGACGCTCAGGTTGGCTTTCATCACCATTTCACTAACGCTGCCGTCCGTAGCGCTGGCACCAAACACCAACAAGGTGACGTTGAGTTCGACGACGGCGACCACGGCGGGTAATGCAGACCTCACCCGAACTGGGGACCTCTTGAAACCTCAACAGTCCCGGCAGGTTCTCTCAGGGATTGTGCGGGTAAACCGTCTGGCACTGCTGGAAGTGACCTGCGTGCGCTGAACTCCGCGCGTCTGGCTGAACGACCTGCTACGTTGATGATGCCGGTAAAACTCAGTGTCTGCATTAAAGACTGGTGCTGGGACTTTGAGATGGATCGCTGAATTCAGGAAAAGCGCTCTGCGCGTTTTGCGCACCCTGAACGACTCGGCAATACAGCTGGGTGACCTTCTTTAATGACGGCGGTGGCGGTCATTCTTCTGACGCGCATGTCGCCCGCTACCCGGTCAGGAACGAATTAGCCGGCGATATGAGAACGCAGTCGCCAGCGAATTTCTATCCAGGCCACAAGTCTCCCGCACCTTTTGGTCATCACGGTTCCGTGAGGCAGCCCCCTGGTCACACGAGGAGACCCAGCCTTCGACCCGCCTTTCCACGATGGCACGGCCGTGAAAATGCTGGCCGGGTGAATCGAAACCTGTCGGAACCAGGCTTCGCAAAGCCAGGGGTTCCTCC